>JBBCBC010000003.1:45528482-45738261 GCA_037126765.1 Stenogyne calaminthoides | reverse complement strand
GGACAACTCGCTCGTCGAAAGTAGGGCGGTATGGACAAGCCCTCACCAAAAGAGATCCGCGAGGCACCTCCGCCAATAAAATCGGAGAAGCTCGTGGACGAGATCGATGCTTAGCTCGGCGCTACCCCCACCGCCGCTTATCAATGGTCGCCTGCGGGTCGGTCCGGGTCGCACAACGTCAAAACGGAGTGTCGGTACATCTTATTCGCAGACTCCCTAACCTGACCCCTATGAGTTCCCACCGCTTCCTCCGGCGACAACCATTTTTGGCAATGTGTACGCTTGCTCACTTGTTGGAGTATTTTGTTCCATTCCACTGGTCGCTACTATTTGCTCGCCGACATGCTGGAATAGATCGGGTGCCTCTGGCGCCGACCGGGAATTATTACCGCTTCCGGCAGCCCAGCCGTTTCGCCTTTCCGGAAATGTCCGGCGGCGGCGAGACCCCATCCCAGCATGGACGACCGAGTTCAAGAGTAGGGGCCATTGCGGTCCAACGCTGAAACTATGATTTCGCCTGCTGTACCGCCACCTCGTTCTTCCTCAGAAAGCTTATATCGAAAGTCCGCTAATCTTCATGCCAACTATGTGGCTTTTTATTAAAGCTTCAAGAGAAGGTGAACGAACAGCAAAACTCAAGACGGGCGAAGTTGGCTCTGCGGCGTCAAGTATTCTGTGCGCAGGGCTGCAAAGCCTGGGGTTATGATGCTCGCCAAGCTTCCTGGGAAGATATTTCGCCAAAGCGGCGGGGCGAGCTGCCTTACTCGTAGAGCAGGTGGCTCCAGATTGCAGTAGTTCGTGACGAATAACGCGATTCAGAACTCAACCGCATCAGACCGCTGAACGCCAAAAGAGTTCGCCGGCCAACCTCTATTGTTGAAGAGACTACTCGCCCAGGTCTGAAAATTCAAAATCGCATTAATCGGCGGTGCATGTTGATTCTATGCCAAATTTCTCTATATATGTGCCTTTGCCGATGCCCATCCGCTTCGCCACACACGCTATACTGCCATCGTTTCCCATTTCGTAACCCATTTTGGAAATATTCGACGACAACCCTCCTATCGTAACCTTCCAATATCTCGGTTGGAGGATTTGTGCGATTTCTCTAATCTGGATGATCGAGATTGATGATCATATTTTGGATAGGGAAGATGGTTCGGATGTGGATATCGATGATGCCGCTTAATTAGCTCACTAGCCAAAACAAAGACGATTCGTGCAAAAGCGAACAAAGTGGTCTCTCCGGAAGACGAAAGCGTATACACTACAAAGGCGAAGCGACTAGTAACGATGATGGTGGAGGAGCTGCTCACGTCAGGGTCCGAGCGGATGAGGCAGATTTGTTGGACACATCGCCTCCCGCCCACTCCCCTGTAACGAAGTTTATTCCTTAGTTTTATTTTTTTGATTTGTCAACAATTTCTTCCGAACTATTGTGTAATTTTTTGTCTTCTTCTTTCTTGTTCGAACAATTTTGTCTGTTGAATGATTAAATTTGCTTGTTGAACAATTTCTTCTAACCCGATCATCGAGGATGAGTTTTGTTGCCGATTTAACGGTTGATGTTTGTCTTTGCTTTAGTTTATGCTTTTCTTCCGAATGAATTCAACATGATATGTTCCAATTTGACTTCTTTTGGTTTTTTTATTGTCTTATTGAGAGATCATCAGGTTGATCGCCTTATTTAGTCATGCGACGGAATGATGTTAACTTATACGCAACCCCTTTTCTTATTTCACATGATCATCTTATTTAAAGCGCGATCACTATTCGTACTGGTCGCCTTATTTAGATGCTACCCATTACTAATCACTCGACTTTTCTTTGCTTGTATCTGTAAGCACAAGTCGCTTATTTAAATAAGTTCGCATTCCATCCATCACTCACTTTGTCATGGGTATCAAAGTACCTAATCGCTTTCATCAGAACATAAACTTCTCGTTCGCCTTTGTTCGGGTTGTTTCGCTTTAGGTCGCGACCTCCGATAGGCTTAAACTAGAAAAAACTTAAACAAAATATTTTGCAACACATTGTATTCAATTATAACTTTTACATTTGAAGAAGACCGCTCTAATACATACGACTATGTATACATCGACTATGGTTTTGAATTTAGCAAAACCTTTATCTTGAGATGTATATGTTCGCACCTCATCTGGATTCATGAATGATGTTGACAAGCATGAGGCTTAATCACCGTGTCTACTCCTCTTTAAATAACATGCTCGAACAACAAAGACAGATCATTTACCCTCCCGGACAAGCTTCGTGATTATCTTGGCCGCCGAGATGATACACGTACAGCACGCCGCCTTTCTTATATCGCGCGAGCAAAAAACTCTGCTACGACCTTTTGTCCCCCAGACGCTAGATGCAGCATCAGATCCGCCGTTTTCGGCGGATACCACGACATCCCACCCCGCCGGAGGATTTTGGATGCGTGGGGACTAGGTGATTTACCATCGCATAAGCAACGAGCAACGTGGAATGGGAACCATGACTCAGCATCATCTTGGTCCAGAACGAGCGCCAGCACTTGCTCGTGAGTGTTTTATGGGGTATAAAGCTCTCGTCTTAGAGCAAAGCCGAGATGATGATCGATTCAAAGAATGATAGCTGAATGGAGTCTTTGATACTTATTCTGAGCAAGATACTAAACCAACTTTCTCTCGATAACCGATTTTCTTCTACTATGTTTGCAGTATTTTTTCTTTTTCTCTATTTTTTCTCCACTTTCTTCACTATCAATATACCTATTTATAAGACTATCCCAAACATGCCGGCATAAGCTAGTTGGTGTTGCCTTCGCTTAGATCCTCATTTTGACATCTCGGCCCTTGTTTTTTGGAAATCTTATTCAAGGATTGACACGCATTACCTTTTTTGGTTGCCACTTCCCATCTTGTTTTAACACGATCTTCTATCTTTTTAATGGCCGCCATAATTTTTCTAGAAGATTCAGAAATTTATGTCGAACATGTTGCGGCTCTTCCTTTCCATTATCGTCCTTTCGCCTTAGCGAATGGCTAATTATGCTCGCCCAGCTTTACCCGGGCGAGCGAATGATCGACATGCTCATCAGCTTGTGCCAAATGCCGTTATCGATAATATTTTTTTCAGATTGACGATTCCCCAATAGGACAATGGGACTCCATTCAGTCTTCCAAATCATATGCCCCTCTTTAACAAACGTTCAGTAACTTTCTGAATGGACCTTCCCATGCTCGAATCGAACACACCACTTAGCACCCCGTTGATCGCTTAAAACCAGTCGCCCAATATTGAACCTCGTGTTCGACTTTGGAGTTGTAGAACTTTTCGATCTTTTTATATACGGTGTTTTGAAATCGTTATAAAATTCTTTTCTTTTTCTTCTAACAGTTCGACTTAAAGCGAAATACCGGTCGCTGACGTGTGCTTCCAAAAGCATTGTCCGATGGTCTAATCTTGACTTCGCGGTATAACAAATTTCCGCACCAAATGTCAGGCAAAGGGGTTTCCGCAGCTTGATGTTCTCGAAGTAGTTCGACAGTTCCGATATATTTGACAACTCTTCAAATTTCATCCTTCCCTCGAATTATCAAGTCCAGCCTTTGAGGATATGCTTGTCAGAACGAGTTGCACGGATCTATTCGAAGTGAATATTTAAATACAAATTTAATTCATTAATTATTACTAGCATGAATTAATCCTATATTAATTCAAATAATAATTGCAACAACATATCATGATATAAAAAAGCCACGAAACCTATTTACGGAATCTCTACGCGTTTACGCGAACGCATTCTCGATGGCGAAACAAGCTTTGGTCGGACGGACCAACCAAAAAGGATTCCTAAGTATTCCCTAGCCCTGTTTCGACAATCCTGGAAGGATACTACCGAACAATTAACAAAAGGAAAAAATAAACTTTGTTGCACCACTTATACGATTTGCTAATATTTCCAAAGAAATGGAATTGCATTTGGGAATGAACTAATCATCCCTATTTATAAGAGGGAGGTGGTCGAAATTTTAATGATATTTCAATGTGGGAAAAGACTTTTCTTGATCACTAAGAAATCTTGAATATATCTCATATATTCTTTTTTCCCATAATTAAAATATTCCACAAAATTCCACCTCCTCCTATTTTATAAAGATTATTTTCTAAAAATATAGTATCAAGAATCCAAGATTCGATCTTCTTGAATTTATAGAGATATTCTTGTATTTCAAAAATACATATCTTCCATAATATTTTTCAAGAAAATCAAGAAAATCTTTTCTTGCCTATTTTTCAAAAAATTCGAAATATCACTATGAATAACCAAGGGGAGATTTCTTGAATTTAATGAGATAATCTTTGCATTCCAAGAATACATATCTTCATTCCATAAAACAAAATTCAAAGAAAATCTTTCCCTTTATCCATAATTTTCAAAATTTAGAGAAATATAAGCAACAATATTTATTTTATTTTAATCACCTTTTCGCTTATTGACTATATGTATTCCCTTACCCTTTTAGAGAAATTAAGCGATTCTAACGGATTGAATATTCAATATCAGCCACAATATAATTCAAGCCCATAAATATTAATTAATCCCACTACATAATTAATATTGCACCATCCATCTTAACCCATATTACAAGGCCTGGCCATTATTTCCCGTGGTTTAAGATTATCTTTAATTAATTAATTAAATATCTTTTTGTCATTTTGTCTTGGTCGAGGAACGGGTTCAACATTATTATCCATACCAAAAACTAATTCCACTTGCAAGATTTGGTATGATAAAACTTATGAACCTCCCAGGGGCAAATCAAACAAGCGCATTTTGCACACGATTTCTTTCAGATTAAATCTTAGCAATCACACGTGACCAATAATATTGCTCAAAGATAAAAAGTATTGAATCTCACTCGATTCCTTTACCATGATAAGTCAAAGCAATAGTTACCGATCCCACGTGATCCTATTTAATGGACGAAGGTTATAAACAATGAACCACCGAGGTCCTAATTCTTCCTTGTTGTTCACGAAGAATTTATCCTCCTCCCTGAGTCCTATTCAAATAGATCACCATTATCGGTCGTACAGGTAATCTCTTGGTCAAGACAAACCAATCAGGAAGCTTTACACCTCAACCTTTTCGCGATGGTTGTTCATTTTCCATCTAGGTCGTGAATGGCGTGCTTTTGATTCCACAAAAGATCAAGCAATTTAATCTTCGTGATCACGTCATCCAAATTAACTACAATTAACACGCATTTAATTATTGAAATGCTTATGCGCAAAGAAATATATATAACATTCAATCATATTTAAAGCATCGGTGATAAACAATTTATTTCAAGAAATAAGTCTAAAAATTCGGTTTAGATTATACAAAGTAAAAGCATACTTTTTCAAGATAATCCCAACAATGCTTGATAATTTTGATGACGAATTACTACTTGTCCGCTTTGACCCGGGTAATACTAGTGTAGTAATGTTTTTTATGCCCCCCGAGCACAATTTTGTCGGATTCACTTCCATCGAACCTGCTTGCCATTATCTGTTACCAATGATTGGGGAAGCCCAAAACTAAAATGATATTTTTCCAAACAAAGTTCCACATTCTTTGTTCGGTGGCTTTAACAATAGCTTCACTTTTCCCATTTAATGTAAGAATCAACGGCAAACCGCAAAGATATTTTACTCCTCGACAAAGCGAAGGGAAATGGGCCCGATCAAATCGATTCCCCATTTAGCAAATAGCCGCGTTACCTCGTCAGAACCTATTTCCTGAAGCCTTTTCGTGTGGGCTAATAAATGGCATTCCGACACTTTGTCACGCATGAAAGCATACGCTGAAATGGATCTTTTTTGAGGGTCGCCAAGAATAACCTTGTTACACAGCTTTTATGTGCGAGACAAGTCCAATTGGATGGTTTCCACATACCCACTCATGAATTTGTTCCAAAATTATACCGACTTTCTTGACAGTAATACTTCAATAATGGAAGTGAAAACTTTTTTAGTATAAATGCCCGCCTAAGAATAGTATAACGAAAATTTTGTAATCCGAAAGAAAGTGGCTTGTGCTTTATTTTCGCGAGAAGTCCTTTTGTAAAGAACTTAAAATTGTGAGTCATCCGTGCTTCGTCACCGTCATACGGAGACCACAACTCGGGGATTGACGGCGAACAAGTTGTGGACGCACTACAACGTCTATCGTGGTTTCACTCCTTCGCTATCGCTAATCGTGCAAGGCATCAAATAACGAATTATCCAATCGTGGTAATTATTCTATGTAAACTTGTTCGACTGTTCAAAAGCAACTCTTTGCTGAGTTGCCGATATTGTGCCATCTGCTCGCATAAAGCCTCGTGATAGCTAATACTGTATACGATTATTTGAGAATTGCTATAAATCACGACCGAATTCATTGTCATAGCCTATATGTAGTCCAAATAACAAAGCCGTGCTACGATTTCATTATTTGTGGTCGGGAAATCAAAAACGGATGGCCGCTAGAAAGTTTGTCGAGTTGGGGGATGAGAACCACGCCGCCTCCCAAGCCAACTTATTGATGAGCCGTTTACATACATGTTATGGTTGGTCGACACCTCTTTTCGGGCATTTGTGATATGTCAACTCGACCATGAAATCGCCATACCGCCCTTCATTATTGTTCATGGGTAAACGTAATGCCACCGCCTAACTCCACCGCCCACTTGAGTAATCCGCCCAGCAAAGTTCCGGCCTGGGAGAACTTGTCACAATGGAATGTGGTTAATACCTCGATCGAAAGTGAAAAAAGTATGGTCGCAGTTTAACACTCATAACGAGAGCATATGCAAGTTTTTCCATGGAGGGCAGGAACTATTTTCGAAAGCACCGGGACGCACATAACAAATAAATAGGCAAAATGTCGCCTCCTCCCGCCGAAAGACAAATACTAATTGCATGCTCGGATGCAACAAGATACGATAGTTGTTCGCCTCGAACAAAAGCTAGATAATGTTTGTATCTCGCCAGATATCGTTTTAATGACCGAACGATTTTTTGGCAATGCTCATCCATCGAATTTTCTTTTCTTTAATCGCCAAAAAAGGTTTGCATTTGTCTCCGGGTTAAAGATATAACGGCTTATAGACATAAACGCCCGATTAATTTTAAGAAACCTTTTCACTCGGGGCCCTGATGTCGAAAGCATGGCTTGAATCTTTGATGGGTTCGCTTAATCCCCCGCCGATTGACCATATATCCTAGGAATTTTCCCGAGCGAACCCCAAAGCCGTATTTCTTGGATTTAATTTCATATTATACCCCGAGAATATCAAACGCTTTATCGTGCGGGGTGATGGGTCTTGTGTGCTCGCTTTTTACCACAATGTCATCAATATACACCTCAATTGTTCGGGTATGTGTTCGGGTAACATTTTGTTCACCAAACATCGACACGCTGCTCCCAAGATTCTTAACCGAATGGCATAAGCTACAACAATACATATTCTTTTCGGGCATGTCGATTCTTTGATCGTCCGGATGCATGGGTATTTGGTGATAGTCGCTGAATGCATCCATGAAGGTCATGAGCTCATGTCTCCGGCAGACATCGCATCAAATAATCGAGCATGTGGCATCGGGAAATTGTCTTCGGGCACGCTTTGTTTAAATCAAAGAAATTTATATAACCTCCAAGTTCAAGTAGATTTGGCGACGAAAGCGTGGTTTGCGAAGCCATACTTGGGCATTTTACTTCTAATCAATTTATTGTCGAGCAATTTGATTTCACTATCCATAACGCATACTTCTCCTGGACCGATTTTCTCGCGCCGATTATCGAATTTGTGTCAGTCAAGATTAAGAGAACGACACGCATGTTTTGGGATCAATAATTTACCATATCTTCATGTGACCAAGCCGAACACATCCAGTTTGCTTTCGAAGATATGCAATCACTTCGCTCGAAAGGTTCCTAATTCCAACCAATAAACACTTCTAATTCGGTTTATTCGCCCATATCGATGCACTCTGGTGTTCAACAAAGTTGCGTTCGCCTTTTTTTAAATTCCATCGAGGATCTTCGATCATCCCTGTTCGCTATTCATCTCCACAGTTCAAAACCCATACGGGCTCTAAATTTGGTAGCTTCGTTTGGCGGATCAACGCTCATTAACCGAATACGGGCTATCATCCCGTGTTCTATGTCCGCCTGCGGAGATATGTTCGCCAAAAGGGTATCTTGGCAAGGTATTCTTTATTGGCTTGATTCTCTTCGTCTCCCCATGTTTGGTTCATCTTGTTAATGATATTTTGCTTTTCTCGGGCGTGCATGACAACAAACAATCGAGTTTTTTTGGTCGCTTTTATGCTACCCGCTCCTCTCGAAATGGAAATTTAACACAATAAGAATAAGTCCAACGATGGCTTTAAATTCTGAATAAAACAAAGCGACTAAGAAACCCATTATAAGTAGACGGAGCATCGACGATTACAAAGTCTGGAAGATTCTAGTTAAATCGGATCTCCTGATTTAAAGTCGACTTTAGCTCGACTCCAACATGATCATACCGTAGGGGCCGGGTTACAATTTCCGAAACCCTGATGGCGTGATCACATGGTTCTATAACTACTCAAGTCCCCAACTCAGCTTCTCCATTTGGGCGCAGAGTGGTGACGGTAACGTAATGTTCGGGATAAAAGCTCTCTATCGACGTAGAGGCAATGCACCTTCAAACCGGTAAAGATTTGAAGCAACCGATGGTTGCAGAAAGCGGGGTGATTATGCCATCAAGATCGCTCTTCCGAGAACATGATTTGGTGAGAGGGTGACGTGCCAGGTGATGTGCTCGCCAATTTCACCGATGGATGCTTTGATGGCACGATCTCCATCTTCTTCGCTTTGTTCGATAATGTTGGTGCCTCGATAGCATCCACCCACTGTAATTAGAATCGGATCTAATCACGTGGATTTCGACTTCTCTCGACCTCTACTCATGGTAGGTGCCCTCTTTTGGGTAATTTCTCCTCCATTATGGACTCCTAGATCACCGTCGATCTTCTTCGCCTTACGCTTTTACCCTCACGATCACCAATTTTTTTTGTTCTAAATCTCTATTCACGGCTTTTTTAAATCGCTAAGTCGATTCTTCTTATAACTTCCAAAGTTAGACGGGCAATCGCGACATTCTTCTAAGATTATGTCCGATGTACTCATGATAACCGCAAAACTTGGAAGCATTAGTTTCATTTTTATCCATTATTATTCTTCGTGGCTTATCCAACATGTCCCGATCTTTAATTTGATTAAATATTGTTTCGTTGAAACGCCCTGTGCGCCTTCGGTGAGGCATGAGCCTCGCCCCTTCTTCAAATGGTTTAAAGATCCCGGGGTTTATACCCCTCATTCATTACTTTTTACCAAAACTATTTTTGTTGTTTCTTCCTCGACCCTGATCGGGCGAGCGTATCCTGCATGGCTATAATCTTGGCCGCCGCTCGAATTCGCATACGTGTTCGGTCAATCTTGATGCATGGCTTTCCCATATCCGTTTCGTGGTCAAAGCCCACCACCGTGAAGACAAACATTTGTCAAATCTTTCGATGTATGCTTCTGTTCACCCTTTAGCAGAAATGTGTCAATCTTTGTTTTAGTCGGGCGCAGCACACACGTGGATGAAAACGGGACAGAATTTCGTCTCACCGGGCGAAAGACGGATGGACACACGGGCATTAGTGAAACCATATGTGGGCGTCGCCCAACGTGCACGGGAATGAGATTTGCGATCCGCGTCGCGTCGATGGCGCCCGTCAAAAAAATCTGAATTTTGCCGAGGTGAACATGTGGGACCAAGATTTAATATAGGAATCGTGGTCGGATCTTTGCACTTTCTTTCAGTATTTCTACCGCCATGATCGCCGGTGTTAAGTGGTAGCGGCGGGGCATTGTGCTCGCCTCGAGGAGTTTTTTTGCGGCAGGATCGGCCAGAAACCTTCGATTGCTTTTTGCATTACGCAAATTTAGTGGAACCGCCAGACTTGGATCGGGTTGTGTCCCATCACGGTGACCTGCGGTCATGCTCGTGGATAAAATTTCCCTTCCGTTCATCCTGACTACCCAATCGATGATGGATAGACAATTTAGTTCCATAATTTTTATTCGGGACGCGGGCGATCATGAGGATCCGGCGAGCCGGGCATGTTCGTCGGCCGTTTCCCTCCCGGATCCTCGTCAGTTTATGATTGCCGATTCGGTTTTTAACGGAGAGCCTCAAACGCCCAAACGCCGATGGTCCGGACCCTTGAGGCCGCTTATCCGGCATATCATCCGCGCTTTTTTGTTGTCCCGCCTGCGGCAAATTTTCAACTTAACTTGCTCGCTATCGTGTGCGAAGCGCCGATCATCATCATCATTCTTGAACTTTCAATCACTCCCGCCCCCTCTTTCAGGTTTCGCAACAAGAAAGACATGGCCTTTGTTGTGGTCACGATCGTTCTATTTATATCTTCAAGATTGATGGTTTCCGCGTTCGATTTTTGAAGAGGCCGATGTTGAGCCTCTTTTGAGCGCGAGGCTCCGGCCTGGCCCCGACCTCTCCGTCTCGAGTATTCCTAGATTGAGGCATTATATTTTTTTTTCTCGCTTATCTATCTACGGGATCGTAATGGGTTGGTTTTTTTTTTTCCTTCTACCTCCTTCATTGTTGCAACGTTTTTATGGAGGAATATTATGGTTGAGATAACAACTCACAAACAAAATAAGCACGTACTATATACTAGAAATAACAAGAATTGTTGACCCAACAAAGAATGACTAAGGGCATTCTGGGCCGATGTCATATCATTGCGGTTTTACATACACAAAGACACCATAGTTTTCTTGGGGATAACTTCATGAAGAAGATGATTTAGAGTGTAGTGTGTGAGTTGCTAGGATTTTTCTCAACGATGAAAGTTTGGGAATTTTTTTCTAAGCCTAACCACTTAAGTTTTTGTGAACTCCCGAATTTTTCCAACCCCTCTTCTTTTTTTTTTTCTTCTATTTATAGTACTTTGATAAGCATGAAATTGTTCGGCAAGCATGAACCGAGACTTTGGTCTTGCAGAACTCATGTGATCAAAAGCGCCATGCTTTAATTTCGTCTTCTGGTTGACCTTTGATTTACTTGTTTACATGGCACTTTTGTTGTCCAAATCAATCTTTTGCTTCGATCGATTGCCCTTAGCCCCTTTGGCCATATCAATTTTATACCTAACTCCCGCCCATCGAAAGCATATCTCGAAAGCCTTCGTGTTATCCGAGCCTTCGGTTACTCAAGTTTACTAAGTTCAACTCTTCCGATTTCATCCCATCCCGACCCTCGCGTCAACTGACTCAAAGTATTTGATTTCTTCTTGTTCGATCGAATAAAATTAATCGATCAGTCAACATATCTTCAGATCATCTCAGGATAAAGATCGGTCATCATGCCCGTTGGCGAGTCATGAGTATATTTGCTTGGTCGTGAAGAAGGCGAACATACCGTTGTTCTACAAAGTTCGGGCCGAACAAACTTGTTTGGCTCAAGAAGCTACGACGATACCTGTTTCTAAGGTTCGTAACAAACTTGTTTGGTTGGCAAGCGAAAGCAAACTTGTCCATCGAAATGCATGGTTATTTTAATAGTTGAATAATACATGTGTTTTTCCGACGTGTACAATTAATTTGAGTAATTGCATCCGAATACAAGCGATTCTTAATATTTTTTCTCAAATATATTTATCAAGAATATACTACATGTTCTAAATATATTTTTCTCAATTCTTTTATTATTTATTAATATTTATTTTAAATATTTATTTTTAATTTAATAATTATTTTTACTAAAAAAATCAATAATTTCTAAATTCTAGGATATTGTGTACATATATAGATATATAAATTGTGTATAAAAAAATTCCTTTTTTGGGCCATATTTGTTTTCCAGTTTTCATTCATCTACATCATTTTGTATTATTATTTATTTCTATAGGGGTCTTGTGTGAAATATCAAGATATTAAATATGTGCAATACATCATGATAAAGACAAAAATAAATTTGAAATTCCTTGGGTCATGTATACAAAACGGATTCAGTCGGCGATTCAGGCGAACAAATAAATCGGGCAAACATCAATATTTACCTATTAAATTTTATACAATGATATTTTTATCAAATCCAATTTATTTTTAGTGTATTTGGTATAGTTCAATTTTATTAAGAAATTTTTAATTTTTTTTTTTCGTTACTTTTTTGTGTTACTACATGAACAAAAAAAATGTTACTTATAAAGAAAAATGTGTTACTCATGAACAAACTCAAGATAAAGTGCGAAAAAAATCCCCAAATCCAAAATTGCAAATTTAAAGAACAACTTGATGTATTACATGAACAAAAAGAAATGTTACCCTATGAAAGCAAAAAATGTTACTACATGAACAAAAACCAAGAAGTCAAAAAAAATCCTCAATTCAATTTTTTTTCAAGTTGTTTGTGTGTTACTATATGAACAAAAATGTTACTCTATTAAAACGTGTTACCACGTAAACAAAATCGCATAAACTTAAAAAGAAATTCTCAATCCAAAATTGCGTATATAAAGAACAACTTGATGTGTTATTACATGAATAAAAGAAAGTTACCATATAAGCAAAAAGTATTACTACATGAACAAAAATCAAGAAACGCGAAAAAAAATTATCAAAAGAGTAAAGATCCTAATTTCAAATATATTTTGTGTGAAGGTGTCATCCAATACCACACATTGATACTCTCTTCTTCTCGCATAATCCACACCAAAATCCCAATTGAACAAACCTAATTTCATCCAATGATCGGGAATCAAAGAAAACTAAATTAGATAAAAAAATTAATTTAACGGCGAGCGAGGAAGAAAAATTGTAAATCACTTCGACAATCAATCAAGAAAAGAGGAAGAAGAAAAAAGAAAAGAAGATTAATTGTTAATTTAACGCGAAGAAGAAAAAAAAAACTTTAATCTGCCCTACCCGATCCGACCAAGCCTTACCCGCGAATAAATAAAGAAAAGCCCAATTACTCTATAATTGCACATATCACTTGTATGCAATATTGCATACACGTTTTTGTCTTATTTCAATAAAGTTTGCTACACGAAGACTAAACTAGAATAAATTGATTCAACATGTTATGTCAAACATCTTAGACAAATTTAAATTAAAAATATCTAATTCTTTTACCCACTCATCCAATTTGCATTTTTTAGTCTAAATAATTGATGAGTTTCAACTTCCAATAAAGTATCTCCTGATTCAAAAAAACAAATTTTTATTATTGAAGTTTCGTACAGTTTTTTTTTTTTTTTGGTTTAACTCGTCTCATACAATTGATAGATAGATTCCAAATCTGCAAACTGTAGTTATGAGAACAATAATTGTCCCTTATAAAAATATTTGAAATAAAGAATTCTCTAAGGCTCTGTTTCTTCAAAATTATATTCGAGTCATAAGACCGTTGAGTGTTAGCTCTCACCGGTAATTATAGTCCTTCAACTACTAATTTCCAAGAAAAATTGACACACAAGATTCGAAGTAGAAAACAATCTTGTTCATGGGATGTAAATCTAAATATGTATTCGAGCAATAAGACCATTTACAAAACCACAAAAACTCATATGGGACGGGTTACCATTTAAAGATAAATTACACCCACCCCTACCAAAGTCTTGGTAATTTATGCCCGCCTCACCATGGGACAAATCTCATACAAAACAGTCTCTTTTTCCAACATGCTTGTTCATGGGATGTAAATCTAAATATATGATCATCAGAGCATAGTCCTTTCTTGTCCTTATACAAGTGGTGTCCTAGAAAGAAAATACGATGAAAAAAGACGTTATCGAACAAGTATCAAATTTCTGATGATGGTTTGACCTTCTCCTTTCAGAAACTGTAGAATGTGTTCTCTTTTCCAGTTATCAACTCTGCAGAATAAAAAATTAAAAAAAATATTCCTTAAACGTTAAATAGTCTCTTATGTTTCTTGGTTGGATAGTTGAGACGGTCTCAAACAAGAATTTTCAACAATCATGTAACCATTTCCTTTAAGTAGAAATGGCAGAAAAACAAGTTTCCATTTGTCTATCTAGTTATAATCATTGTATCTTTAAATCTTATATTAGTCCTTCAATCCACTATTTTTTTTATAAACTGGAGAATTCAAATCTGCCTCATATCTTAATCTCTTAGCCCTTTGCTACTTTCCAACAACATAAGTTACATACTTTTGGCCATAAGAAATTTCTTTCTCTACTTATCTGAATTACTTTTCCCAATAAGGATTCAAATTTCTTCATTAAGAATAGGTTTTCTTCTATCGCCTTCCTGTTCCTTTTGTAAAGGTTACAACTAAGGTCGAGAATATTTTGTTTGGGAAGATAAAGAGTACAACATATTTTATGCAAAAATATATTTGGTTGTTAAGTAAAGCTGACCTGATGGTTTCCTTGAGTTGTCCATCATCATCCAACATATGATCAACTTAGGCGGAGAATTATAGGCGATTGAACTCTGGACACTGAATTTGTCCTTCTTTCCTCAATAAACCCAACTACTTCGATAGAAAACCAGCTTCCTCATACAAACCTCCAATATTAGCCTGAATATATAACCTGCAATTACCATTAAAATAAGTTTTAACTGTCAAATCTGAAAACAGAATTGCGAGGAGATAATTTTGGAGGCAAGAGTAAGTATTAGTGAAAGGATAGCTATTTACTGTTTAGCAAACAGATATTTGGACAAAAAGAAGAGCATATAAGCATTGGGAGACGCAAAAAATAAGCTATAAAATTTGAAAAAATGGAGTCTTAAAGTATCTAACTAATTAGTCCGATGTTTTCTTCTACTAGTCTAAGATGCACTCAAAGAGACATCATTATTTTTAACTAAAGCAGAAAGGTTGTTATTAGGCATATACCTTGCTTGTAGCGTCATCAGAATCCTCCGTACAACACTTTAGACAATCAGACACCAGCTCTGCAGTGAATTTGAAACTAATGTATTATGGATGAAAATGATTTTACGTATCAATAAAAATAGCATTTCAGAATTCAAAAATGTAATTAATTTGGAATATATCCAATATAATCACATTGCAAAAGAATTAAATATATGGATAGGGAAATTCATTATAAATTAGAGGCACATAATGCTCTTATCAACCCTTCATGCAATTCAGTCAAAAAATTAGGTTTACACAATTCTCTGGCCTTTACCACCATAATTCACTTGTTATTTATGAAGTCTTCCATTGTTTGTCTTATCTGATCTCTTTGAGGTCCCAAAACATCAGCATTCATTTGGTTTTTACATTTCATGCATCTTTTATTGTTGATTAGCTTACAGAAAGGAATAAAATAGACCCCTTCAGAGAAAAAGTATCCTATAGCCAAAGAATGGATCCACAACCCCATATATCTTTTACAAGCAAGTCATAACCTCAAACATATTATTGGTAAACAAACAAATATATTTCCTCATAAAAGTACTGGTTCCACTCCTTTTTTTTTCCATTTTTCATGTCCCGCCCTCTGGATCTAACGGTGATACATGCAGACCGTTGATTTAAAAAAAAAAAAAATGCAAGAATTGTGATATGATAACGAAAATGAAGAGCTTTGAAAATATTGAGCAGTTATTGACACTTTTAGAGAATTGCTGTTAATCAATGGGCTTGCTTCACCATTTGCTAAAACCGAACTCTGATCAGAGCTCCAAAGGTGCCAACTAGAAAAGGTTTAAACTTTACATAAAAATATTTCCAGCACATCTATCAACAGTTTTCAAATACTACTTTTATACATTTTCAAATTTTAACTCTTATATCCTCCCAAACCAAGATTGTCCCACAGAGATACTATGTCTTATAATTAAATTTTTAAAGTGTACTCATCATATACAATTTTTTCAATAATTTAGTCGGCATTTGTGCACTGAGACATTGAATTCATAACCTGCTAAAAGAATGAAGATCATTTACCACAGTCTACTCCAACATATGTCAAATTAGGTCTTATTAAAACAGAAAATGAAAAGTAACAAGGGCCAAATATATATCTTCTACTCCAACATATATCACTCAATTTGTTGATATCCTTCACTCCTACATTTCTTCTCAACGCTCTGAACTCACTGACATCAAGCAGACCCACGGAATCTCTCCTTTTTTTAATCCCTTATTTCAATTACTGACCAATCACCACCCCAAACCCTAAGGTGATGTTTGTTTTCGTTAAAACCAGGATTTGGATTCTGAAATTTAAAACCCGGGTTCTAATTCAGGATTTTGAAAACCAGTTTTAACAAGCCACTATATCTACTATCAGTCTATCACATTACTCAAAAACCCAGAAGCAGACATCCTCTTTACATCTTTCACACTACTAAAAACCCAGAAACAAACACCCACTTTACGCCTATCAGGATTAATAAGTCCCCTAGATTTGAAAAAAACCATTTTTCGCCTTAAAACCTAAAACAAACATCACCTTAGTGTGATCTCATACACAGACTGCTGACGCCTTTTTCCATTTTCTATCCCCCTGTCTCCCATCATCAAAACAAACATCACCTAAGATGTGTCTAATGTGTGCACCCATGTCAACAAATCATTACCCCCAAAGTTCATTTCATTTGATGATCAAAAATCAAATGACTAAGCCAATTAGATAAATTCTTCAATAACTTTTCACAACAAAAAGCCATATCATCCAAATAAGTCCAACTTTACATCCCAACAGATGGTCGCTCCCTTAGGTCCACAAATTAAACTTTTCAAATATTTCAAATCCCTGAAGGTGAAAATGGATAAGATTCGAAGAAATTAAAACCAACAATGACTCCATAATTTTGTACACGAAGCAAAAAATACTAAACCCTTTCAAATAAACTGTATAAAAGCAACTTGATAGAAATTAAAATATCAAATCAGTTAAACCCAGAAAAAATATTACATCTTGTAAAAAGGGAAGATCTCTTAATTAGAACAAAAATTACCCCTGATCTTTTATGTAATCCGCGAAGGTATGGCAATCGGAGCAAAGGGCGAGACCCGTGAAACCCAAATTCTCACATTCTTTAGTGCTCAGTTTCTGCTGTGATTCACACACACATATAAACAAGAACAATGAAATAAACGCTAAAAATCAACTTTTTAGAAGTGGCATTTTTTTTTTTTTTCCTGAATTCTGAATCTCCCCACTCTGTATAGATGGCAGTAGATCTTGTGTCGGGGCAGCGAAGAGCAAGGTCAAGATCAATACAATGAGAAGGTTGCAGGGCTGATAAACGCTGTCGTTTTGATGCCTCAATAAGTAATAAATTAAAAACAATTATCAATGGCATTGAAAATTTGGAACACGCCCATGGTAATACGGATTCGATTCACCTGCTTCATTTCAGATTTAATTGGTTTTCATTATTTTTTGATCTTTAAAGACACTAATTCAGTGCATTGAATATTTTTATTATTTCACGCCTCATTCATTCACATTATGAAATCAGTGATCTCATTCGGGCTGATGCTGACGAGAATTCGATTTATACGACTTTTCTTTCTTTTTTTCCTTTTTTCCAAGTATGTGACTTTTTTAATTCGATTTATTCAAGTTCATGGTTTATTCATTAATTATTTTTTTATTTTCTCATTACTTATTAATTCTTTCTGGTGCCACAACCAGGGCCGATCCTAGAAATTTTAGAACTTGAGTCTATTTTAAAATTAAAGCACCTCATATATAAACTAAATAATTATACAAATTAATTGTATTTCATAATTTAAAAATTAAATAATAATTAATGACATATTAATATAAAATGAAAGATTTGCAAAGGTTTATTATGTGTATGCTATTATTTTCTCTATTCACATTAATTGTTTGTCACTTTTGAGGTTTGTATAAAAATAAGAAATATTAAACTTTGATAAATCTTTCTTTCAGTGAATAAAAGAGAGGAGAGAGAGTTTGTGAAGGAAAATGTATTTTTCATAATAAATTTATTTTTAATGTAAAATTAATAGTGAGAATTATAAAAATATAGCAAAAATAATAATTATTTCAAAAATTAGAATAGATTTAATTATGTGTATGTCATATATTTAAAGAATTAAATTAAAATAGTTGTGGATTTGTGGTGCTTATATTATTTATTTTGGATAAAACATAGGCTCAAAAATAAATTAAAGATTTACAAAAGGTGGAACTTAAACTAAAATAATTGTGAATTTATATCTTAAATTATTTATTTTGGATAAGCGTAGGCAAAAAAATAAATCAATGATTTGAAAAAAGCATGGGCCCAAAAAAAAATAAATTAAAGATTTACAAAAGGCGACTTAAACTAAAATAGTTGTGAACTTGTGGTGTTTAAATGATTTATTTTGGATAAAACATGGGCCCAAAAATAAATTAAGGATTTGCAAAAAGTGGGACTCGAATCCTAGACAAAATAAAATAGAGTACTTGTCCTTCCCACTAGTACATTTTACAATATATTAATAATTTTTACAAGTATAAATATATAATATTATGTATATATGCATGTAAAATTTTGGGCCCCTAAAAATCGATAAAATTTTTGGACCTAAGTCGGACGACTCGTCCGACTCATGAAAGGCACGGTCATGGCCACAACCCAACAGGGGATCCATTCATCTATACGATTTCATACAAGTCAGAGATGCGCAACCTAACATGTTAAAGTTTATGGAAATATAGGTCATGTTTGTTTGTTTTTGCTTGGACGAAGTAAATTTGGATGAGAAAAAAAAATGGACGAGGCAAATTAAGTAATTTTTAGAAAAAAATACTAAGTACAAAATACCCGCCTAATTACATTTCCAAAGTTGATCTATTATATGTGTATGAAACTATTTACAATCAAACTAACATTCCACATATAATTTTATTGTTCTACATTTGTTTTCGAGCTCGATCGTCAAGTCCGAGTTTTATTTATGGCCTCCCTAGGTCGATGTTGGTTTGGGATCGCTTATAGTTGAAGCCGCTTGCTACTATGTGCTTGTCTTTTGTCATTTTGATGATTCGCCTCTCCAAGAAATGAACCATCGAGTCCGATTAAAAGCCAAATACAAGTTATCCTTCTTCGAGCTCGTGGAGGCGCTATTTGTTGGGGGGTTATAATTTGAAAGATGTTTTTCTTTGTATAACCAAATCAATTCTTTATTTGTCTTTGAAATAAATTATTTATCATTGTTGCATTTAAATATGATTGAATGTTACATATATTTAATGATAACTGTTCAATAAATAAGACGAAAGTTACATTGTAGTTAATTTAGTGATATCGATCACGTAAGATTAAATTAACAAATCCTTGTAACCAAAAAAGTACGTAACTCACAACCTAAAATGAAATGAACAATCAATCGCGAAAGGTTGAAGTTAAAAGGCTCTTTGTTTGTCTTGACTAAGAGATTGCACTCAGCGCATTATGATGATCGTGAATAGACCTCCAGGAGGATAAATTCTTGATCTTCAATATAGAAGAATTAGACCTCAATGGTTCGTTATTTCTTAATCTTCGCTCCTTAAATAGGATCGTGTGGAATTAATAATTATTGCTTTGACTTATGATTTGTAGAGAATCAATGTGATTCAATACTTTATATCTTGACAATATTATTAATTACATGACGATTTATTTAAGATTTAATGATGAGAATCGCGCAATTAAGATTGCCTTGCTTGATTTGTCCCCTGGGGAGGTTCGTGTTTTATCATACTAAATCTTGCAAGTTGAATTAGTTTCCTGTGATGGATAATAATGTTGAGTCGCTTTCCCGAACCAAGGAAAAAATATTAATTAATGTGGAGATATTTCAAATGGCTTAAATTAATTAATGGATCGATAATCTTAAACACGGGAAATAATAACAAGAGCCATATTAACAAAGAATACGGGTTAAGTTGATAGTCGCAATATTAATTATGTAGTGAGATTAATTAATATTTATGGACTTAAATAATATTTTGGCTCAATATTGATAATTGGGTCATTTTTAAGGTCCAATCTTAATTCTCCTAAAGGTCTCTCAAATAAATTTCAAAAGATACTGATCAATAACCTAAAAAACGTGTTTAAAATAAAATAAATTATTGTTGCTTTAATTTTCCTATTATTTTCAAAAATAATAAATAAAAAGAGGAGAAAAAATTTCTTTGAATTTTGTTATGGAATGAAGATAAGATTCTTGATTAAAGATTATCTCCTTAAATTCAAAAAATCCCACTTGTATTTATTAAGGAATTTTCGAAAATTTTGATAAAATAAGGAAATGAAAGATTTTCTTAATTTTCGAAAATATATTATGGAAGATATGATCCTCGAAATACAAGAATATCTCATAAATTCAAGAAGATCCAAATCTTGATTCCTATTCGCTATTATTTTTGAAATATACCATAATATTGTGAGGTGAGATTTTTGTGGAATATTTAATTATGGAGAAAAAGAATATATGAGATATATTCAAGATTTTTTGGAGATCAAGAAAAGATTTTTCCATCTTTATTTTCACTCAAAAATCGGGCCACCCCTATGTGTATAAATAGGATGAATCTTTCATCCCCAATGCAATTTCATGTGTTGGAAAAATTAGTAAATCCACAAAAGATTTATGCAAATATAATTTTATTTTTCCCTTTTGTTAATTGTTCATGAGCATCCTTCCAATCGGATTATTGAACAAGGATGAGGGAATACTTGAGAAGACTCTTTGGGTTTGTTCGTGAACGAGTATCCATCTTCTCAATCTTGTCACTCAAAGAGGTTAGTTCACGTAAGTTCCTCTAGCTATTACGCACGCGTAGGATTTATGCGACTTGTTTATATGCATGATTTGTTGTTGAATTATTATTTTGAATTAATATAGGGATTAATTCACGCTAGTAATAATTGTTAGAATTAAATTTGTATTTAAATATTCATCCCGAATAGATCCGCAATAAATTCTAACAATGGCACCACCGTACGTAGTCCAAATGACGACGCCCTTACATTTCGATTTCGGAGATAATCTGGGGCTATTCCACGGAAAAGCATCGAGGGAACCCGAGATTTCGTGTAGCTAAGACGCCGAGGGACGTTCTCAAGAGAAAAAGCTATAAAGAAAAGACATTCATAAAGTAAGAGAGGTTATATAAATGTAATGATGACAAAAGACGAACACAAATACTTACTTCAAGAATGGTAGGGTCCCACCCGAGCCAAGAGTTGTTTGGCCGAAGTCCGCCGGGTGACTCAGCCACAATCGAGCCGGCGAGGGGACCAAGAAATCAAACACACGACCTCGAATTTCAAAGTATCGCAAGGGAGTCAACGAAACGCCGGCGACGCTTTGCTGTGGCGAAGTTTGTCGGGTCGGGAAGGACGGGTCTCGCGTTGTTTTCCTTTCGCCGGACGGAGCCACGGCAAGCCGTTTTGTCCCCAAGCATCCCACCTCACAAAGTTGAGAATTGGGTTTCTCCTCAAGACATCTTGGCTTAAAGGTACGCCCTTCCGAATTCGGGAATCACTTAACTGCGGGCGAAAAGACACGTGACTACAAAAATTGAAAAAACAAAGAATTGACAAAACATTGAAACCGAGCGTAGATAATTTATGAGAGGAAGCGAGGATAAGTCTACAATCCCGCTGTTTCTCCTATGGAGAGTTGAACACCCACGGTCGAAAACTCAGATGAACTACTTAGCAAGCCTGACGATGTCTTGTGAGGATATGCGAGATCGCCGGATGGAGTAAAAACCGTAGTTCGCTGGCCCACGGGCGCCTAAATGGATTGTGACCATACCTTTTAGGAGGATGGACGACTTTCATCCGATAGGGGGACATAAAAGTGTTGTGGTTATATGTGAAAGTATTCTTAAACTTTGTATAACCTATGTGGGAACCCATGAAAACGGAATAATCATGAAACGCATATAAAAATAAAGTGTGAATGAATGGTGATTCCAGTTTTTTGTGTTTTAAGCTCATGTGTTGTGTTTTGCTTATAATCGAATGCATATGACAAGATAAAACGTAAAATAATAAAGAACACAACAAAGATAAGGTTCTTGAGACTCAAGCTCCTACATCCACTCTCTCATTCCTAGGGAAATTTCAAACCGACTTATCACCCTCCTGGTTCGCCTTCAGATATTTAACGAAAGCTCATCTAACTGGACTTATCACCTCTCCCTGCTCGCTCTAGATGTTTAACGAAGTTCACACTCCCTGCGGACTTATCACCCCTCTCGATTGCCTAACAACTACCTCTTTACTTCACCACTTAGTTATCTCACGCAGAATGGGCCTTGGGTTTGGTTTGTTTAACTATGGGCAGATTTTCCCTTACATTTGTTTAAATTTCAATGTTAAGGTTGGGAAAATTCCTGCTCAGTGATACATCGCGGTGTTGTTTAGACGGTCTCTAAACACTCTTTGAATATATGATATATTCACAGCATTCTGTGTTTCTACGGGTGGAAAGCTTGAGTATATGTCTTCAGCTCAGAGCATCGCTTTGCTACATTCTCCATACTTCCACTTTTCATCCACACTTGATAAATGTAAGGGTAACTCAGATTTATAGGTGGATTTGAATGTTACCGCTGGAGAGAATCACATTCAAATCCATACTATTCTTTCAGAAGTTCGCAGCCTTTTCAGTTGGTTGTCTTCCTCTCATTGTCCACGCCAAATTTAATTCCAACGCTATATTCCCGATTTTTGCCCCTTCTAACATTCAAAGTTTATCTCGAGTGTTTAGTAATTACCGAGTCTTGATTAATTCTGTGTCTTCATGGTTCTCGAGTCTCGGTGTCTTGGAGAGACATCTGAAGTCTTCGCGTTTCTCCGAAATTCTTTTCTCCGAGTCTCAAGTTACCGAGTTATTGATTCAATGAGACTTCTTCAAATGGACCTTTGTCCGTCGGGCATCTTGACCCTCAGGCGACCGAGTTCAGTTCTTCCGACTTGACCCGACCCTCAAAGTTTTTTTTTTACTTCTCGAAGTCTCAGTTTTCTTTAATTGAGTCTCGGTCGGGTTTCTTTCTTGAGTCTGAGATCTTCTTGAGTCTCGATTCTTTACTCGGGCTATCTCGATTTCTTCTTTACTGATCACGATCATTTCATTGATCGGATCAACCCTTCGGATCAGCATGTCGGATAGCATCGGTGAAATACATCCTATTAGGTTAGCATATCGGTTTATCATATACGATCTGCGTGCGATCTCGATCAATCTAAATACCTTTCGTCTTCGTATACCGATCTTGATCACGGCGATCTTGATCGGTCTCTTCCGCCATCTTCCGATTTTAACATTCTCTTCGATTCTTGGCTTAGCTTTTTCTTCTTCCGACCAGACAAATTTCATCACTTTTAACTCCGAACTCATCTATCTCTGATCCTGATTCATCGGTCCTCCTGCGGCCTCGCCCCGATCTCGATCATCTACTTGATTCCACGAGTTCCCTCAACTTGTTCTTTTCCCCTCAACTTGTTATCCGAAATTAAACGACACAAGTTGATAATGTTTTAAGATAATTCATCAAAACTAAAATATCCCAACGACATAATACTGACAACTTGGTTCATATGGAGAGTTGAATGTACCCACGGTTTAAACTTTCAGATGGAACTAGCTCGGGCAAGCCTGGATGTCTTGGTGAGGATATGCGAGATCATTGGATGGAGTGTAAAACCGTAGGCTCCGCGTCCCATGGCGCCTAATGGATTGACCATACCTTTAGGATGGACGAAACTATCATCCGATGGGGGACGACATAAAAGTGTTGGGGTTATACGTGAAAGTATTCTTAAACTTTGTATAACTTATGTATTAAACACTTATTTGCTGAAATAAATTATGTATCACTGTTGCATTAAATATGAATGAATGTTATATATATTTAGGGGTTCTCACTCTTATGTACAAAATGAGAGATATAATTACTAATAGGTACATCCATATAAAACCATTACTCTTAGGTACAAAGTTGAAGGTAAAATGACTCTTGTGCCCTTACTTTCATCATCCATAACCTTTTTTCGTTTACTGTTCATGATTGACATCCATCAATTTCTGTGCGCTGACCGTTTTTGCACGAGCATAATTTTTTTTGCACAATTTCAAAATTTACTCCTATATTTTTAAATATATTTATTAAGTTTCAATATCATTAGCAAAAATCAATTTTTCCTCCATTCATTTGCAATAATTCATTAAAGCTTTTTTAAAACCTTCATTAACTTTCCCAATAATTCAAAACCCAAAAAACCCAAAACCTTCATTCATTTACTTAAAACATTCATTTGCAAATAATTCAAACCCAAAAAACTAATTTTAAATTCAAATTCGTACGTAATCAGAATGAATTCGAATTTAAATTAGTCTCCTACGAAGTACAAATTTTTTGCACTACCGGCAAAATAAATCAGTACGAGTGCAAAAAAATATTTGCTCAACCCCCTACATAATTTACACAATTATAGAATGAGGGTAAGAGGAAAGATCAGTAGTATAATTGTGGGTTGAATGTCACTGAATATCCATCTACAATGAAGTGGTTCATCAAAATAATCCAGATGATGTTCTTCTGCAACATTTATACACAAAAGACTAAAAAATATTTATACACAAAGATTAGAAAGTCCATAGAACTCTTTAATTCATCTGGGAAAAAAGAAACTTTGCACAAATTCACTTTATACGCAAAAAAAATTACGTCTGTCCAAAACAAAAAAAAATCCTACAAACTACAAACTACTGACTCGTTTGCCATTAAAGCTCTGCTCGAGCTCCAAAAAGCTTCGACCTGTAAATCCAATGCCAAAAAACATAATTTTTAAATTAGAAGCATTTGGAATAAAAAAAAACATAACCCTCCAAAAATTGAAATCCTAACTTAAAATTGCATTCAGAATACAATGTGTGGCTATGCAAGAACAAAACATCCAGCCTGGAAATGAATTAGACTCCACCAAATTTTTCATCACTTGCTTTTGCAAATATAAAAACAATTCTGCATTCTCCTATCAATTCTTGCTAATTAATTGCTATATTATCTTTTTCTATTTCCAAAATATGGTCCAAGATATGCAGTAATTACTTATCAAACTCGGCACATAATAAGAAGAAGAATTATGAAGTACCTTAGAAGAAGAAGTTGATGAAAAACACTCTATTTTCACATCATTTTCACCACAACAAAAATCCCCAATCGCGACCACGACCCCCTCTAACCTAACGAAAAACCCACTCAAGGTCGTGGATCTGGAAAGATCCACCCAGATCCGCCGCCACCCATGAGGCGAGTGCAGGAGCTCGTGGGGACCACGACAGTGGTGGTTTTGGGCAGCGACGATGGCGTTGTGCAGCCTACAACGAACCTCTACAGATCCATCCAAATCCGACCTCATAATCGTCGATCCGGCGGACTTAAGGCACGGTAGAAGCGAGCGACGGCCACCGCGGCGGCGGGTTCGACTTGAGAGTGTCGATTCACTCGTGGATCCGGGTGGTCCGGGGGGACCACCGCGGCTCCTCTCTTCACGAGAATCCGCGACCACCTCTGCTTTTTACCTTCGTCGGAGAGCAGAACCATGGCGCGGAGGATGACGGCAGACGATTTTCATTTCTAGAGTGAGGGGGGAGGTTTTCGTTTTTAGAGAGAGAGGGAGATGGCTGAGAGATTGTGATGGGAGCGTACTGATTAGTATCAGATTTGAGTATAGATTGTGTGAGGGGTATTTTGGGTTTTTTAGGTACTATTTTGTACCTAAGACTAATAAAGGGTTTGAATTGCACCTCTGGGTAATTACTTGTGCTATTTGGTATTTTAGAATAATTTTCTCATATATTTATTGAAAATTATTCATAAAATAACACGTGTTATATTATAGTTAACGTTGATGATCTTAGGAAAGCATAAGATCGGCGTTAACGATCCTCTTTGTAAGTAAGTGTGTGTTTCACGACTTAGATAGATCTGAATAATCTATTGGTAGAGGTTGATGTGTAATCTTTGGATTGACTTGTTGTGAAGATTCTGTTAGTCGTTTATTCTTATTTGACGGGCCTAAAGGGATAAACTCTTTTCATGACCGACTTATGGGATGAAGAGTTAGGCGCCGGTGGTTGTTGGTTTAATGTCTCTGTCGGCTTAATAAGGATTATTGTGTGTGATTAATATGGGTTGGATTATATTGTGGTTCAATATTGATATTGAAGTTTCATTGGAGTCGTCTTATTCTCCTAAAGGCCCCTCTAGTAGCGCAATAATAGTCCAATAATAAAAAGATGATTAAAATAAAATAAAAATATTATTGCCTAGTTTTCCAGTTTTTTCGAAAATAATAAATTAAAGGGAGAAAGATTTTTTTTTTTAAATTTTGTTATGGAATGAAGATAAGTGTTTTAATACAAGATGATTATCTCATTAAATTCAATAAATCTCCCAAACTTATTTATTATGAAATTTTCAAAATTTTGATAAATAAAGGAAGGAAAGATTTTTGTTGATTTTCTTGAAAAGATATTATGGAAGATATGATTCTTTAATCACAAGAATATCTCATAAATTCAAGAAGATCCAAATCTTGGAATTTCCTATTTCTTATTTTTCAAAATTATCCATAAAATAAGGAGGTGGGATTTTGTGGAATATTTATTTATGGAGAAAAGAATATATGAGATATATTCAAGATTTCTTGATCGAGAAAAAAATCCCATCTTTATTCTACACAAAAAATTGACCACCCAAGATTATAAATAGGGGTGATCCTTCATCCCCAACATTCCCATGTTGGAAAAAAATTAAACCTCTGAAAAAGTGCAACATATTATCTTGTTTCGCTTTTATTTAATTTGTTTGTGAGCACTCCCCAACCAACAAAAAAACTTGAGAATCTTGGAGAAGGTTTTGGTTGATTTGATATTGTCCTATTCTTCTCCAAGGTTGTCACCCAAGAGAAGACGCTTACGTAAACTCCCAGAAATTCGCGTCTTTAGGACTTTTTACGTGATTATTATTTGCATGATGTTGTTGGCGTTGATTATTATGTGAATTAATATAGGATTAATTCATGTTAGTAATAATCAGTAATTTGAATTTGTGTTTAAAGTTCACCCCTAATAGATTTTGGCATAACGATCCCAACAAAAAAAAGTACACATCATTGGGCATGTGGTACTCACCACCATCCGACCTCGAGCTAAACCAGCTACCACCAAATTTATACTTAAGGCCTTATACTTTGAAGCTTTAGCCACCCAATATTCACTGAGCGGGCGATGATGCTCAACCCCGACGATATAGGTTAAGTAGTTGAAGTGGCCAAGGTGATTTTCATCTCAACGCGAGGAGGAGCCCGACCATGAGGACGACCCAACACCATCCCCGCCGGATAGCCTGACAGTAGAAGGAGTTGCTCAAAAAAGAGGCGATAGTGATAGTTTCTCAAGTTCGCCTAAAGATTCATTTAATTCATCATACTATTTTTCCTCTCGTCATTACCATTATGGAAACGGGCGCAGGAAAGGCTAGGAGACGGGGCCAACGATTCAGTGTTCATTGGGAAAAAGAACATGCCCCCGTGGGCGGAACCCGAGGCGAGCAGGGGCACAAAACTGGTTGAACCTCTATCCAGCGACGCACCATCGCCAGAAGAAGAAAAATGTCGAAGGACATGGAGCCAGGAGCGGCGGACCCGGCCAATTTTTCAAGACTGTCTTCCATTAAGGATGAATAAATTAAGGAAAGATGAGAGAGGGAAAAGTCTAGATGAACTTACGATAGCAGGACGGGAATACATGAAGAATTCTCGCCGGAATAACAAGAACGATTGAAAAGGAGAGTAGGCAAGGTTTGAGCGCGAAAGTAAAAATTTAAAATGGCAGTTCTGATCCCTATTTATTATAGTCGGATGGACTTGGGCGCAATTATTTTGGCAAAAAGATGGGGGTTGTTTTGAGAATTTCTCAGTAGTCACAGACGCGTCGTCTCAGTATCGTGCGTGATAGTCACACACAATCATTACTAACCGCCCAACACATCAGCTAACACATCTTTTCGAGGCATCGATTGAGAGAATCAAGGGACGAAGTCGCAAATGACGACGTCAAGGATCGCGTTGTCAATTGCGGTTCTTTGGTACAAGGTGTCAGGTCACCATCGTTGTCGCATCTAACGACCGACTTGAGGGGCAATTGTCGTGTACGTGTAGTCGGCCAACGACCACGTGACAACCAATTAGGATCCATGGCGAAGACGATCGACCCAGGGTAGCTTGAGAAGTCCTCAAGTGTTCAAGGTCGCCAAGGAGCCATGCCGACCAGGAAATCTAGCTACCCATCTCGGCGAGGATGACAAAGTCACCCAACATATTTATGGAAGAGAGATTGAATCTACAGCCGAGCGCGTTCTAAGCGTGTTAGCAGATAACTATGAAAAGAGATCGCCAAGAGGAATTTCTAAAGTATAATTATCTGGCGAGTTTTTACAAGAATTGAAATGATAAATCGATTTTTAAGGAGGGTATGATGAATATCAATTACTAATACAAAAAGTTCTTCCACAAAAATACGCCAAGTAAACAAAGAAACCAATTCAAGATGAAGGGAGTATTTATTATTATGTGATAAAGTGATAAAATGAATATTTCAATTTAAAAAATGTGCAATTAAAATTAAAACGCTTTAAATATAAATAATGCACTTAAAGATTGAAACGGTGGACTTGGAAGTTGGAAGCATAAAACTTTGATTATTTGTTGAATCAATGGGGAGTCACATGGTATCAAATATTTTATTGCAAGTGATTAACCCAACTTTAACGGCCCCTTAACTGATATGTCGGAATTAGGATATGTTGATATGAGTGGCCGCCGACAGAAGTCATGAGCCCCATCCCTATCCCCTAACGTGATTCACGTCCCTCAAACTTTTCCGTCAATTGCGCACGTTAGTATTCTATTACTGTGGTTATTAAAAGAGCTACATCTTAACCTGCACACTCCCGGCCCAATTAAAAAGGAAAATGAGATTTAGTAGTGATATGAATATCTGAGTGAAGCCAGCGACAGATGCACGCACGCACGCCTAATTATTTCATCAACATACGCACAAACCATTCTCTCATTTTCGAATTTGATTTGTTTTTTTTTGGGTTAATTTCATATTTTGGAGCTGAGAGATGGGGAATTCGCTGAGTAATGCGTTTGGATTGAGTGTCTGGAGAGTTTCGCGGCTGTTTGATTTTCGTTTAGTTTCTCGTGATTAGGGGTTTAGTCGCAGTGAAATCTGGCCGTTGATTTACAGATCTGAGTGGGTCGGAATTTGTCGGTGATGTTGCAGTTGCGGTTCGTCATTAGCGGCAGCGGTGAGTATATAGTATGATATTTTAAGATAAATCTGTAATTTTTGCTGCTTGAGGAGTTTCTTGTGTTGGTTTTTCATTTTTAAGGAATTTCTTATGGTTTTTTGTGGAATGAAATGTCAAAGGGGGAGTAAGAAGTAGCAAAACTAGGCTACTTTTAGAGTTTCAGTTGGACTTAAACACCATTTCAATCTGTAGTTCTGGCATTGTCTGTATATCGGCAATTTATTTTCAGTTTAGGGGAAATGGTGGGTTTAGGGCTTATCTCTAACAGGTTATACTGTCAAAGTAATGTATAGTTGTTCAATTTTATGATGTTTGCTTCTCTTTGGGGTATGAATTACAGGGTTGCTACAAAAGGTCCATTGGCAACTGTTGCTTCTTTTGTTTTCTTTAGTATCCTTCACTGATGCTAGTTTACGCAACAAAATGTTGGAAAAGAAAGGCCTATTTCCAGCTACCACTGGACTGCCATTACATACTAATCTTCATAAACGTCAACAGAATCATCTAAGCCCTTATGGTGCACCAGCACTGCCTCTAATTATGGTCATTTTGAGATTTCTGCTCCCCCTTTAAGCACTCGTTTTTCCAAGCCTTCGATGAAGAAGAGTGGGTCAGTGCCACCCAGTGCCAGCCTCATCTCACCAGCTCAACCTGAACCGAATACTATTCCTACTGGTTTAGCTCAGCCGCCACTATCTCCAAGCATCTCTAGTAAGATTGATGTTTCTCCTAAATTCATTTTCCAGTTATGAGTTAATCTTTTTTCACCTTAGAGTTACGTTATGATTCCTCCTTTTCTTGGCAGATTGTTGTGGACCGGACATGGTTCTCAAGCCGCAAGCCGGGCTGCCATTGTGTATATCCGATAAAGCTTGACATTCTCCTTTTGAACATCTCATCTAATCCTAATTGGAATCTTGTCCTGGATCAGTTTGCTTCTCAGCTAAGTTTAAGAGTGTCGCAGATTGAGCTAATTAACTTTTATATGGTCGGTTTATCTGGACTTAATATATCAATGGATATTACCCCGCATATGGGTTTAAGTTTTTCTGCCAGTGATGCTGCTAGAATAATCTCATTGCTGTCGATGCACAAGGTCCACCTGGATCCTTCTTTGGTGGGTGATTACCAACTTCTCAACATAACCTGGTTTAAACCTCCGATACTGCCTCAAGGTAATCTTCACTTTTCTATCTACATAATAGAGTTCTATATTTATTATCGCAGCACCTCTTACATGAAGAATAGTTAGTTTTTATGTAAGTATGCCATGGCTGGACGGCAGACGCTCATTGGTTGACCATAGGGGTGTATTCGAACTTTCAGAGAGAAGGAAGCCATGTTCTTTATTTTTTGTTTTGTATAAAATGCAAGCAACATAATGCTGTGAGAAAATGCAACTTCCTTCTTGTGTGCTATATTAACTGGGTGTAAACCTCGAGCTTGAGCCCTCCTTGGTAACTCCTGGCTTGCCAAATCTGAAAAAAAGACCAGAGGCTGCTACGATTTCACACCCAAACAAAAAGAAGGGAGCAAAAATGTGTCATGAGTTTACTGATATTCTTTCGTTACTTCTCTCTTCCTCAAATGCTGCAGGATTAAGCAATCACTCGGATTGTTAAATTTTTTATTGCATTATATTTATCATTACTACGGTTGATTCATTGTTCCAAAAATTTCAAGTGGCGTTAAGCCATACCTATTTTACTACTCTGGTTTGGTGTTCTTTTACGTCCCTTGACCTCCATCCCTTGGGTTATGGAATAATAAATCTTTGGTAACCGGGCTTCGTTTTGTGTGCAGCTCCAGTTTCTGGTACAGCTCCGGAGGAAGCACCAGCGAACCTTCCATCAAGTCCTGCTGCACATGTCACTTCAAATAAAACTAAAAGGCCAAATTTGATCATCGTTATTGGAATTGGAGCTGTAATCTTGATAGTTGCTGTCATTTCTGCAGTTATAATTTGTTTCTGTGTATCTCGCCAGGGGAAGCATATTGAACCTATAAAAGAAACCGGTACATATGGAGATGTGTTTCTATTTGAAACTTTATTTCATTCCGTTTTTTATATTTTTTCAAGGTAACTAATGTTTATTGTGTGGCATATTTTCTTAAGATCACCTTTTGCTTTGGATCCCATTTTATTATAGGAAAGCAAAGGGGGACAGTGGAAACAATTCCAGTAGTGGGATCGCTTCGGCATCCGACTAGTACACGGTTTCTCAGCTATGAAGAACTAAAAGAGGCTACAAATAACTTTGAAGCAAGCAGTATTCTTGGGGAGGGTGGGTTCGGGAGAGTTTTCAAGGGTATACTAAGTGATGGTACTGCTGTAGCCATAAAGAGACTGAGCAACGGTGGACAACAAGGAGATAAAGAGTTGTTGGTTGAGGTTGAGATGCTTAGTAGGCTGCATCATCGTAATCTGGTGAAACTTGTTGGATATTATAGTAATCATGACTCCTCCTCACAGAACCTACTTTGTTATGAGCTTGTTCCAAATGGAAGTTTGGAGGCTTGGCTCCATGGTAATAACATACACTTATTTATTTATGTATTTAGTATTAAAATGATACTGGATAATGATGCTGTTCTACAGGCCCCTTGGGACTAAACTGCCCACTTGATTGGGACATGAGAATGAAAATTGCGCTTGATGCTGCACGAGGACTTGCATACTTGCACGAGGACTCCCAACCTTGTGTCATTCATAGAGATTTCAAGGCATCTAATATATTGCTCGATAACAATTTTAATGCTAAAGTTTCTGATTTTGGCCTTGCAAAAGCTGGCCCCCAGAAGGCAGGGCAAACTACCTGTCAACCCGTGTTATGGGAACTTTTGGGTTAGTACCTAATTCTCCACCTTCTTTCTCCATTTTTTTGTGTTTTATTACTTTGATGATCAATTCCATACATTTACAGGTACGTTGCCCCCGAGTATGCTATGACTGGTCACCTATTGGTGAAGAGCGATGTTTACAGCTATGGTGTGGTTCTTCTTGAGTTGTTGACAGGAAAAAAACCTGTAGACATGTCTCAACAATCAGGCCAAGAAAACCTTGTCACCTGGGTTAGTTATATTTACTCATCTTTGTGTTATCGTCTGATGGAAGGACCATAAATTCATATAAGTTTCAACTATTTGTCTTTGCTAGTGATTTGTTCCTAATAACATCCAAACCACACTATTCTCTTTTATCTTTAAGAATCTTGACAAGTGATATGGGATTTGGAAACAGGATTGAGATTTCAAAATCTAGAACCAGTTCTACTTTCGGATTTTAAAATCCGTTTTTTAAAAGCCCAATAAATCCGCTCCTATATTTTTTTTTTCTACAGTACACTCTCTCCAATCTCATTATGCAAGTGTGGTTTTTTTTTTTGGAGAATGCTACATCGCCAGTGGGTAATCTACCCATCCAATCAAAAAATTGTAAAAATGTAAAAAAATATTAGAGGCACTCTTGCGTGAGACCGTCTCACGGTGAGACGGAATGTAATTTGAGCATTGATGCTTTAACACTCTGAGAGGGTGGGTGTTAATTGTGCTAAGTTGTATTCTGTCTCATGCATGAGACCGTCTCATACGAGTTTTTGTCATAATTTACTAATATTTGAAGAGAGAGAACATTGGAAACAGTGACATTCATTCTTCACTAATAGTGATTTTAAGGATGGGTAGATTACTGGGTAGATAAAGTTTTTTTCCTTTTGTTATCCCCACTCTAATTTTATTTATCACTTTCCATACCTGTATTCTCAGCAACCCAATATAACACACTAATTATTACACAATCATTCAATCATGGCAAACTCTCATGTGCACCAATAAAATTGGTGCAATTTAATTTTAAAAGTTCTTTTTCTAATTTTTTTCAGTTTTAACTTTTTTCTTTTTTTTCAATTTCAGTTTTAGGGATTTTTTTTTTTTGGACCCGGGCCCAAACCCGATCGGAGTAATTCATGGTTCACTCGACCCGAGTGGTTCATGGTTCACCCGACCCGAATAGTTCATGATTTAGGGTTCATTATTTAGTGTTTATGGTGTAGATGCTTCATCTAAATTGTAATTGAAAGTGCACCAATTGCATCTTGTGTAAATGGTGCACAGGAGAGTCACTCTTTAATCATTATTATTGCAATTACAATTACAATCGACCATAATATAATAATACAACATCACACACTCTTAGACTTCAATTTAATATAAAGTTAAACTGTACCCTGTACATATCTCAAAACATTACTACTTATCAAGGTTTGAAATCCTGCTTTCAAAATGCTCTAAATCCCAAATCAAGCATACCCTAATATTTGTGCTGTAATTACATCGCAGGCTAGGCCTATTCTACGGGAAAAAGATCGATTAGAGGAAGTTGCTGATCCGAGGCTTGATGATAAGTATCCAAAGGAAGATTTTTTTCGTGTTTGTACCATAGCGGCAGCTTGTGTGGCCCCAGATGCTGGCCAACGACCTACGATGGGAGAAGTGGTACAATCTCTCAAAATGGTGCAACGGGTTACAGAGTATCACGATTCTGCTGTACCTCCCAACAACGCACCTAATCTTAGGCAATCATCAGCAACCTTTGAGTCTGATGGAACATCATCAATATTCTCTTCTGGTCCTTACTCTGGTTTAAGTGCTTTCGATACTGATAATATCTCTAGGACTGTTGTGTTCTCTGAAGATCTTCATGAAGGACGATGATTACAATTTTGTCAATTGTTTCTACTGTCAATTATTATAGTCTGAATCGTGATTGATTTTGCAATATATGGAGGGTTGATAGAAACAAGTGTCAGTGACTGTAATTTGTGTGTAGAGGAGAGTCATTCGATTTTCCCATCGTGGTGGTCATTCTTTCTCTGAATGTTGAGATGAGACTTTGTATATATTATATTTGATTTCATCTCTTTGTTTTCTAGTTTGCTCTTGGTTTTCTCTCGATATCAAATTTCTAGAAAAGCACAATCCGGTGATGAGAAAAGTAAATCCCACCTAATCTCCAAATTTTTATTTTTTTTATTAAATTAAATATATGTAAAAACATAAAAAAAATAGGGGGAGTAACTCTAAGTCCACTCTCACTCCTCCACTTACTATAAGGTACACTACTATTTTAAAGTGGCTCTAAGGTGTTAAAAAGGTCAAAAAGTTTATATTACCCTTCTGCCCGTTTTCTGCACCACTGACACATTTTGACTTTTTACATTTTAAAAGGTTATTTGTCTAAATTTTTTAATTTACTAAATTAATTAAATTACTGAAACTTGCTGATAATTTTTTGCACTTGCGTCTTTATTATTCCACTTTTTATTAATTGCAATTTTTTACACAAATTATATAAAAAAATTGATCCCCAAAAAATTACACCAAAACCGTCGGTCCACCCACCACCGTCGAACAAGAACCACCATTCGCTTCGTCGGATCTGTTAGCCTCACAATCATCGTTTCTGCCATCGTCGCTGCCCAACACCCCCACAAACCAGATACATCGTCTCCCAACACCCCCCATCATCACCATCAAACCAGAACCAGATCCGTCACCACATTCGCGGATCTTCCGACAACCACCACCCCCTTCGTCAGATTTGTAGGTCCTATTCAGCGCATCATTATGCACTAGTGTAATCTCTAGGTCAAGACAAACCAATCCGAGTCTTACACATCAACCTTTTCCAATAGATTGTTCAATTCCATTTAGGTTGTGAATATTGTACTTATTTACAAGGAACTGATAATGTGATCTTCTACACACCACATTATCTTCAATGTAACTTAAAGTATTATTGAATGTTATGCAGTAAATAATTATACATGCATCATATTTAAAGCAACAACGATAAAAATATTATTTTCAGTAAATAAGTGCAAGAATCAGTTTGTTATACAAAGTAAAATCATACTTGTCAGTCTAACCCTAACAAAGAAATCATCACAAGCTTGGAATCAGTATTTTGACCAGGAGATAAAATCCTATGGATTTGATCAAAATGAGTTAGAGAGTTGTGTGTATAAGAAGTGTGTCGGAACTACCTTGGTATTCTTAGTACTATACGTAGAAGACATCTTGCTTATTGAGAACAATATAAAGGTGTTGTCAGACGTAAGGGTATGGTTGTAAAATCAGTTTGATATGAATGACTTAAGGGAAGCTGGTCATATCCTTGGGATCAAGATTACTCGAGATCGCCAGAAAAGGATGATATGCTTATCGCAAGCTTCATACATAGACACTGTTTTGAAACGGTCCAGCATGCAAGATTTCAAGAAAGGTTTTGTACCTTTCAGACATGAAATACATCTATCGAAAGACATGTGTCCAAAGACACATAAAGAGATAGATGACATGAAAGCCATTCTATATGCGTCGACAGTTGGAAGCCTAATGTATACAATGTTGTGTACGAGGCCAGATATTTGCTTTGCCGTGGGTACGGTAGCAAGATATCAAAGTAACACAGGGAAATAACATTGGACTGCAATTAAAAACATTCTGACGTATCTAAAAAGAACTCAGATATAATGTTGGTTTATCAGTCAGACAATCTAGTCCGTGTGTGTTGGTTACAAGGACTTAGATTTCCAATCAGACATAGATTCCAGAAGATCTGCCTCAGGTAATGTGTTTCGTTTGGGAAATGCAACCATAACATGGAGGAGTGTGAAGCAGCAATGCCTTACTGACTCAACCATGGAAGCCGAGTAAGTAGTTGCTTATGAAGTAGTGAAAAAAGCAGTTTGACTCAAGAACTTTTTGGTGGACTTGAATGTTGTTGATAATCGTCTTATGTGGAAAATATGACGTGGTTGTGTTGATTGACAACTAAACAAGATAAAATCCAACGTGCCGAATACAATGTGTACATGGCGAGCACAATGTGTATCTGGCGAGCACGATGTAATATAAAATGACAACAAGGATTTGGTGACCAAGTTCATCAGGATTGACTACATCTGGGAGAGTACCAAGCCAGAATTATTTTATTAGTGATTTGGGGGTGTGACGAGCACAAGTACAATGCGACGAGCACGATTGTATGTGTCTGTTACAAAAACTTCTAGTAAGCTGCTAGATGGGAAAAATCCTCCTTTTATTTGGCCATCTGAGGGCCTATTTATACTTTTTTGGCTAGCAGGTGCTGGCATGACAAACACGAGCTGGCCGTTTCTTGTTCAACAAGAATACATGAGGAACTAACATGTATCTCATTGTGCTCTCCGAGTCGACATCTATCTTTGCTTGCTTGTGAAGGCTTTGACTCGCCCAGGTGGTGTTGCTTAGCAGGTGGCTTGGTCTTGTGTCAACCGTCGCGGATTTGTCAACCTGTTCGCCCTGGATGGACGAACCAGTCTCTAGTCCAGTGCTCGCCTCCACGGTGGGCATGAGTGTTCTTTGTCGATCTGTTCATCTTCGGGGGAAGTGCTGGTCTTGTAACCAGTTCATGCTCGCTTGAAGGGTAGAGGAGAGCTTGTTCATTTTTAGTGAATTACGAGACAAAGAATTCACCCATGATGGAGAAAAGGCGCTCTGTTCGTTCGGGGCTCTTCGAATGACTAGAGCAAGTTCAGTACGGACAACTCCTGATTGCTACTATTTTTACCCCCTGTTCGTTGGTTTTTTTGCTCGGCCCGTACTTGTGCTCGCCTGCTACGGGGAGCATGTGCGTGGTCCCTAGGCGAGCATACAGTTAGATGGGCGAGGTTGCCTTTGATATGTTGTGGTCACCCTAGCTGGCGAGGCCCGTGCTCGTCCACATGTGCTCGTCCACCTGTACTCGTCCAAACTGGCGTGGCCTGTGCTCGTCCACCTACTTATTTGGTGGACACGTGACAGGTGATCTTTGACCAGTGGTTGACCGGTTACAACAAATGTAGTTCCAAATTTGTCCAGCAATATTTGTTGGGGTTGTTGCAAATTCAAGGGAACCAAGAGTCACGAATCAAGCAAGTACATTGAAAGGAAATATCATCTTATACAAGAAATAGTTAAAAGAGGAGATGTAGCGGTGGCTAAGATTGCATCGGAGGACAACTTAGCTAATCCTTTCACAAAGTGTCTGCCTCTTAGTACATTCAAGAGACATGTGGAAGGAGTGGTGGTCAAGTGTGTTGCCAAGCTTCTTTGAGTATAAGTGAGAGGAATATTAGGACATGTAGGACATGAATGTGTTGTAGTATACTTAAAAACAAACTTTGAATATTAGGACATGTAGGACATTCAAACCGAAACCAAAGATCAATTTTTTTAAAGAAATTTCAACGGAATCAAATTTTTTAAGCTAATTAACCGAATAACATTCAATTCGGTTCTAAATTCAGTTTTTTCGGTTTTATGCTCACCCTTATTATCATTGTTTAAAAATAAAGTATTTTTAAAATTGTGACATTTTATATGCACTACTGTGACATTTTATATGTACTACAATGACATTTTGAATGCATAACAATGACACTCGAAAGTAACTTCACTTTAACCCAAATTCACACAAGATCACCTACTCAAAATGTGTTACTTTGAAATGGAAGGTTTACATCAATATGACTCACAAGAGATCTACTCATAATAATCTCTTCCAAAAAATGATAATGTATTTTCATTATCCAAATACATTAATATATAATTCTTTTTTCAAAAAATACGTGTGAACAGTAAATGTTCAGGCAAGGGAGGTACAAAGGGATTATGATTCAAGATAAATTAGAGTCTAAAATATTATAATAATACAAAAAAGATAACATACATCAAAATTTGTCTCATGTATGAAACCGCCTCATAAAAGATTCTCATAACAAGAATAAGGACACTCAGATGCAATATATTATGTGCAATGTAACATTTAATAAAATACAAAGTATAGTGTGAACAAGTTTGACGGTAAAATTGGTTAAAAAGCGTGACTTATATTACTAAAGAGTGTGACTTTTTACTGTAAAGGGTGTGATTTTTTACTATAAAGAGTATTACTCATAAAAGTGAAGGGTGTGACTTATAATATAGCAAAGAGTGTCGTAGTGATAACTGAAGGGTGTGACTTATATTACTAAAGAGTGTAACTTATATTACTAAAGAGTATGTCTGTAAAAAAAAAAAAATTTCACGGTGAACAAGTTTCACAGCATACCAATTCATAACAAAATGTCAGAAAGTTTGTAGATTCTTTATGATTAATCAGATCTTACCAAACAAAGCAAAATAAAATAACACACACATAGATCTGTGTTACTATATGAAAAAATATGCCAATATAATATAGTAACCTTTTAGAAATATTGCACAAGTATTATATACTCCTTCCGTCCCATAAAAACGTGCACGTTTACTATTTTCACGTGTTTTTGCGAGCGAGTTTTTTATTAGTATTTAAAATGATAAAGTAATTTTTAAAGATGCATATAATAGATGAGAGGTATATCTATAATATCCCTCCTTTAAAATCACTTTGTCGTTTGAAATACTAATAAACAACTCGCTTACTAAAACTCGATAATAAATGTGACGTGCACGTTTTCTTGGGACGGAGGTGGTAAGTGTTTGTGCAATAACAAATTGTGTCTACAAATATGTTATGAAATCAATATTTATTTAATTTAAACAAATTCATACTGATTCTAATTTTAAATTTTGAATACATACCAATGGATTTATATTTATCCAAATATATTATTTTTCATAACATATATTTTTTTATGGATTATAATTTAAAATGATATAATAATATGTATTGAATTAATATTTTTATAGGGTACATGGATATATATATATATATTTAGGATTGAACAAGATTTTATTCATGATATCCTTTCGTCATCATCAATTACAGAAAAATATTAAATAAGAATGAATCAATAACTCAGATAACAAGGAAATAAACATTGCAAAAGAAGAAAAAAAGAAAAGGAAGATTCAGCCGCTCTTCATGTCATTTTCATAAATCCACCACCCATGCAAAGTTGCGTCACATTTGGTAATTCCATTTTCATTTCTTGATCTGCAACATTACTTTTACCTTTCCTTTGTGCAGTAATATCCAATAAACTATATACTATTATGCAACATTTTCTCTGGATATATTTCTTCTTTCGTGCCATTTTACCATGTCTTATTATTTTTATTATTATTTCATTCTTCAGATGCAATCTTATAATTAATTCTTGCATCTTCGCTTTGTATATCGTGGACAAATCAAATTCTTGATCTGTTGTAACAATAAATCAAGAATCTCTCAAAATGTGGACAAGAGTGCATCTTGAGTAATGCAGTGATAATTTTGGATTTCCTGAGAATTAGAAGACAAAAATTCCCCCCAGATGACATCAAAATCCTAATCTTTGATGATTTATTTGAAAATAATAAAGTACTTACTAATTATTACATATCTTGGAATACCAGCACAAGAGAGAGAGAGACTTATGATCTTCTATAGATATGTTTGTTTGGGGTTGGTGTGGGGGAATTTTAACTTTGAAATGGAGTAGTTTTTGTATAAAAATTGTGTGCTTTGAGATGTTATATGTTAATAGAGTTAATTTTAAAAAATCTTTCTTCAAGGTTCAATGTTTGCCTTGTTCTTCTTTTCACCACCACATTTAAATAATGGTTCTTTATTAAATTAATAAGTTGTATAAACATTAACAAGATGTTTTCATTAATAATGATACAATGGTTCTTGTATTTAGAGTTTCAAGATTAATTGTGATTAGACCTTATGACACATAAAGGTGTGAAAGAAAGAGAAAAATATAGATTTTACTGTATTTTTTGGAAGAAAGAAAACATTTTCATCATTGGGCCAAGCTTGACATAAGGATTTCCAATTTCTTGCATACTAAAAACCATATTTATGAATGAGAAAATATAAACTCTCTTCTAATGGAAGTAGTCACTTTAAATGAGGCTGGTTAGTAGTTAGCTGGAGTTTATACTCTGTAATGACAACAACATTACTAGCATAAAAAATGTGATGCAGTGATATAAAATTGTGTCAATTTCAAGGAAAGAAAATAAGAAAAAGTAGTCTAACTTAGGCAAAATAATGATGATAACATAGTAGTATCATTCTCATTCTAAAATTTATAATTTTTTTTTACTATGAGATAAAAATGTAGAGGAGGCTATTTGGATTGTCTTGTGGTTTGGGATTATTTGGTAGTGAGATAAAGTTAGTTTGATAGTCCATTCAAGCTTCAAGATTCACAAGTATGCAAAATTGCCCCTTTGGCCTTTGGTTTACCTTGTTTGTGGCTTTGTCTCTTGGCATTCAAGATTTCACATTTTCCTTGAAAAGCTCTTTTTTGCACATCTCTATCTCTCTCTTTCGACAAAGAAAAAATACTCCCTCCGTCCCCATAAGGACTTGAACATCAAAAAATAGCACGCAAAACCAAGTAAAGTGAGTTTTAGTGGGTTTGAGTGGAATAAAATAAAGGGTGTTGTGAGTGTATTAACATTATGTTAGTTTCCATTTTGGGAATGTCCAAGTGATGTCGGACGTCCAAAATAAAACAAGTGTTCAAGAATCATGGACGGGATAGTGTTTTGGATGGTACGAGAATAGTAGTTTATGTTTGAAACCTTGTGTATATTTAGGTGAAGAGAGATGAGCATTGAGCAACAAGGAGAAGGAGAAGCTGTGCATGCTTCCACTTATCATTCATATCCACCTCCATTGGCAACCTATGAAGACGTAGTAACATCACGTGACTTATTCATGGATACTTTGAAGAAGCTCCATCTTTCTATGGCAACTAAATTCATGTAAGACTATTATTATTATTTATTAGCCCATGATTGTTTGCATTACATGTGATTTTTGTTATATATTGATTCAGGATCCCAATCGTGGGGGGAAGAGACTTGGACTTGCATCGCCTCTTTGTGGAAGTCACATCTCGTGGTGGCATTGCTAAGGTTACTTACTGCTACCTCCGTCCACCAATCTTATCCTACTTTAACTTTAACACGCGTTTTTACGATCGAGTTTTGCATTAGTAATTGAAATGATAAAGTGAGTTTTAATGAGAGGTATGATAGAGTCACTTTTTCATTTCAATTACTAATGCAAAACTCGCTCGCAAAAACGTGTGTAAAAGTCAAAGCAACATAAGATTGGTGGATGGAGGGTGCATTTATTACTCCATATGAATGAATGATTGGTTGATAGATCAAATTATTAAGTGCAGGTTGTGAGTGATAAAAAGTGGAAAGAAGTAACAGGCGTTTTTAAGTTCCCATCTTCAGCAACAAATGCTTCTTTTATCCTTCGAAAGTATTACGTTTCACTGATTTACCACTATGAACAAATTTACCTGTTCAAAGCAAAATGTTGGTCTCCCTCACCCCTGCCCATGTTGCAAGGTACAATACTCACACATGCATACATACATACTTTAAAATCCATCAAAATGTGTTATTTATTTCCAAATGCATTATTGTGCACTGCAGGTGGTATGCAAAATTTGTCTACAAACACGCCTCAAGGTTTTTAGCATTTTCTTGAATGATTTCTCTGCTCATACTTGTAGACTTGTATGGGTCTATTTGCGTATTTTTAACTGAATAATACAGTGTCGTGATGTACTAGATCCTTATTAGCTAAAAATACGCATAGGCCCCACGATGTTGTATAATACATGATCCAAATCGTTCATCACCAACAATAATATTAGTTTTTAGAAGCAACAATACAAGTGGTGCACTGGACCTCATATATATTGTTGAACATTCCATTAATCTTATTTAGCTTGTTTGCAGTATCATCATGGTCATCTGGTAGTCCAGCAGTTTGTGGTGTGATTGATGGAAAATTTGAAAGTGGGTATCTGATAAGAGTGAGAATTGGGCGCGACGAGTTGAAAGGCGTTCTTTATCAAGTTAAAAACAGACAAGTATGTCCATCAGTATCAAGAAACATAGGAGGAGCAGGTTGTAGAAAAAGAAGAAAGAAATCGGAGATGAGAAAGAGGGATCCTGCTCATCCCAAACCCAAAAGAAGTGGATACAATTTCTTCTTTGCCGAGCAACATGCAAGGCTTAAGCCCCATTATCACGGGAGAGATAGAGAGATTAGCAGAATCATCGGAGAATCCTGGAATAACCTACAAATACCTGAAAGAAGAGTAACCACCATCCAATACTTGTTCTTTTTGTTTACAACATTAGTTGAAGATTAATAGTTGTTGCTGCTGTTTAGGTTTATCAGGAGAAAGCTGTTAAAGACAAGGAAAGGTACAAGACGGAGATGGAGGTGTACCGGGAAAGACTTAATAGCAGCACCACCAATCTTTTGTTCGAGGAAAACAACCAAATCAACATTATTAATAATGACTCTGATACGCTACTTAAAATGTCAACATTGAGATTATGACTGATGAAGCAGCATTTGATTTGCAGACGAGGATAGATGATGAACGTAATGTCAATAATGCACTCCTTGTTGAACATGGAATCATGCCTAGTAATGCTGATGAACAAGACCTTTAAGTTTCATTTACATTTTTAGTTCCCAGAATTTATCCAATCTTAGAATCATCTAGCTTCTTATATGTCTTTATAATGGAAGTCACACCAACTCTCAGTTAATCTATTTGGTTTGGAATTTGGTGACACAAGTGATGTGGGGAGTAATATATTGATTGATCAGCTACTAGCTAGAGAGAAACACAAACAAATTAGCTAGTGAGTTATAAGTAGGTATATCAATATATATTTAATTTGAATGTCTGAAACCTGACATATTGTATAGTTTCGCATAACTAAAATTTGTGTGTAATTAACTCAAGAGTGAGTAACCTTTGGAAGGCATAATTAGAACAATTCTAGGGTGGATACCACGTGGGACTGCATTCACTTGATGTGATTTGAAATTTGATGCTTGGATTAGCACATGTTAATGATTATAGTTGTATGACTATTGGCATATATATATATATTCTTTAAAAATAAATGATAGAACAATGTTTGTTGGGATAATTTTAGTTTTGATTATTATGTCAAAACACCTTGTAATAGGACAAATTAAGTTGTATAAAAAGCTTGTGTTTCTAGATTTAATTTTAATTTTACAGGTAATAAGTTGAGGGGAAGCTCATCGAGATAAGACGAGACCGATGAGTTATAGCGTGCTGATTGAAGCGCGGTGATGTGAAGCATGATGATCTGGTTCGTGCTAGTCCTCTGTGCTGATCTATCGTGCTGGTCCACCGTGTTGATTTTATAAGATGAGGCTGATCAGATCCGTTAGACACACACAAAAATAGACCAATGAAAAGTTGACAATATATGTATGGATGTGAAATAAAGTTGCATGCAACAGTACAATAGGACAAAGAAAAGTTGAAAGATTATTAATATAGATTTGAATTTACTCTTCAACGGTAATATATTCAAATCTACACTATAAATACATTGCACTACCTTCAAAAGAAAGTAATGGAGAAAGCTGCCAAGTGAACATGAATTCAAATCTTCAAACATCTACATTAAAGAACACAGAACATGAGATATACAAATTTATCCAAGAGTGTTCTACATCATATCTAAGCATAAATCTTATATCCTAAAGTTTAGAAAGATTTCCCCAACCTTAGATTATAGGCTAAAACAATGTAAGGAAAAATCACACCTAGTTGGAAACCAAAATCAAACCCCTCACCACAAAATTGATAGGAAGTTTGTAACCAAGTCTTGAAGCTTTGTTGAGAAAACAAGCTGATAGATGAGTTTCGATAGAGTGAGAACTCAGTAAACACCTGATTGTTAGAGTGAGAACTCAGTAAACTCCAAACTCAATGCAAAATTACTACTCATATAATTTAAACGAGAAAGAATCCAAATCGATGACAAAAAGTAAAGAATATTAGAATCCAAATGAGAATTCAAACTGCAAGAGAAAATAACATGTAAAAAAAGAACACACAATTAATATGATGAAAAAATTTATCACAGCACAATTCAAAAAAAAAAAAAAACTAAAATTTTACTACATTACATGATGGAAACTGGCCAAGTTACACAACTCTCTTTTTATAAGTAATATATTAAAAAAAAATTAAATCAACCGAACTTTAATAGGTTAGATCAGTTTACTGTAAACAAATTACATTATTCAATATATAATAAATTGCACGAGTTTAAAATAAACTATGCCCCTAGTAAATATTAGACCTAGCACAAAAATATTCTAGTTGTTTCAGAAAAAAATCCGTCTTCTTATTATTCCAAAAAATATCAAGTATATCCCGTTCGTCGCTCGAATTTGAAATTAGGGTTTGGGCATTGGCTAAAAATCCCCCCTTACATGGCCGATCGGAACAATACAACGACCATCACCAACCCAGGTGCGGCAGCTGGACACAAACCCATATGGATGAAGCAAGCAGAGGAAGCGAAGCTAAAGAGCGAAGCCGAGAAGACCGCCGCAGCCAAAGCTGCATTCGAAGCCACCTTTAATAAATCTCTAGCCCAGTTGCCACAATCTCCCTCCGCTGCTTTCCAACCTTCCTCGGACTCCGACGATGAGGAAACTTGTGAGAAAGACCACTCTGTGGGTCCCGTTGACCCCTCGAAAATCACGGCGCAAGGTGCCGGGATCGCCGGCGGGACAGCCTGCGTTGGGGCCACGTTTATGGTGGTGACCAAGGATGTGGAGGGGAGGAAGGTGATTCATGGTGGGGCTCAAGTGAGGGTTAGGGTGGCGCCCGGTGTTGGAGTTGGTGGAAATGAGCAGGACGGGATAGTCAAGGATATGGGGGATGGGAGTTACAGTGTCACTTATGTTGTGCCCAAAAGAGGAAATTATATGGTCAATGTGGAGTGCAACGGGAAGCCTATCATGGGAAGTCCATTCCCTGTTTTCTTTAGCTCAGGTGAAATGCTCTTTGGTTTCCCTCTCCAGATGTTTCTTTTCCTGTGATTCTCTTACTTGGTCTTTAATTTTCTACTTATTTTCACTGATGATAATAACTATTCTTGGATACTCACCCTTCAGTTGTGTTCCTACATAGTCTTTGATTGCCGAATTGTAGCGTCTCACACATCAACACACAGTACATTTATTATCGCATGGTTGTGATGTCTTGGTGGACGTTTAGTTAAAGTGAATAATGTTCTCAGACTGACATTGATCTAAAAAGATTATATATGCAATAATACCAGGAAATATGTTTATCATGATTTTGTATGTGAACAAAAATGTACGATTGTCTATCTGAATGCCACTTTAAGGATATTTCTTCACTACGTACAGCTACCCACTTCAGGAGCCCCACTGCCAGCAAAATTAGATAAGTATATGTGCACATGTATCTGTGCTTATGACTCTATTTGTTTATGTTGTAATGTGGTGCTTTGGTTCTGATAGATTAGCTCAGATTTAAGCATTTTTGAAGGACATGTGCCACTTCTGTTTTGGTCTAGTGATTGTTTGTTCACTGGAGCAATTATAGCGACACTTTTGAGGCTTGTCAGTATAATCTCCATAGCATACACATAAGCATATGATGGGGTGACTCGGAGGACGAGTTATTAAGGCTGTATTTTGAAATCCTATGGACTTCAAAATCGCGGTGAATAGTAAAAGTGTGTGTTTGTTTTGGATATGGATCCTCTTCATTTCTTATATTATCATGTGCCTCTCTCTCTAAATTAACAAGAAATTTACAGAAAGAAATGGAGAGGATCCATTTCTGTTTGTTTTGGGATTTCAGTAGGGTTAGATTTTGCTTTATGTCAGGTCAATATTTAATAGTGATTGATGTTGTATTATTATATTGTATCGTGAGAAAAAAAAGTAGGCTAGAGAATGAGTGGGTGGGAGAAAAGTGCTGATGTGATTGTGTTGGATTTGGTGAAAATTGGTGTGTAGGTGTATTTTATAGAAGTGGATATGGAAGCCGGATGTGGAAATCCCAAACATACCTAATGTCTTATAATATTGCTGTGTGGGTTTGTAGTGATATTGCATTGTTAGTTTCTTTAAGATATTGGAGCTTTGCTGTTTAGAATATTGTTATTGGTAAAAATGCTTGGAGATCATCTACTGATGTTATATGTTAGTTACAAATATTGGTAAACCAGGTGACATCACGAGGTGGATTTGTTGACTAATATCTTGTTTTGATTTAGAAATCAGAACTGATTGTTCTTGGGGGCACAACGGTTTTTGTGTTTCTCACTTGCGTGATAAGTCCGTCAGCCATAGTTATTAAAGGCGTGCCTGAGGCGCGCCTAAGGCGCCAGGCACTCGGGGCGCCAGCCATCGCGCCTGCCATAGGCCCAGGCGGTTGGGATTTTCTGGGCGCTCGCCTGGGGGCGCCTTTCGGCGCCTTGACTCGGTAAAAGGCGCGCCTAAGGCGTGCCTTGCGTACATCTAGGGTTTGAAATAAAAAAAACATTTTTTTATTTGTCAAATAACATCAGAATAATAAAAAATACTATCTCTTAAGTCTTAATATTTAAGTGAATCACATCTAGGGTTTCAAGATTCACTTTTTATCAAGTATAATCGTGCGTATCTCTTTGAGGGATATAGATGAAAGCAATGAGTGGGTGGTTGGTCTAATGGAAGATGAAGATGAGTTGGTTCACCAAGGTGAAAATTTGACTTGGGGTATTGCTACAGAAGCCATGGTTAGGTTTACTAAGAAATTATCAAGGTCTTATGTTGTTTTTTCCAGGGATGCAAGGCGAGCGCCTAAGGCGCCAGGCGCGCCTAAGGCGCTAGGCGCTGCTTCTCGCCTTGTGGCGCCTTGCGCCATTAATAACTATGCCGTCAGCTAGTGAATATTTAACGATTATATTGTATTTGACAATTGACACTATGGTATTGTATGCTTTTGTACTTACTATATCAGAGTATTTTTTTGGGATTATATCATTCTTTTTAGCTACATTCGACAGACCACTAATCCATACATCCAACTTCAATATTTGTTTTGTTTTATTGTTCAATAATTATGCGTAAATACAGTTAAATATTTGGTGTTACTGGTCCTATGATACAAAACAATATTTATTACCTGATAAGTCTGAAAATACCTTTTGAATTCTTAGGCACCGTCTATTAAATTGAAATTCTTTTCTGCTCCACTTTTCTTCATTTCCGTAAAGCTCAAAGGAGTGATCTTATCAATTGCTTTGATTGAAAAGGATTTTTAAAATTTGCATTTCTGTGATTCAGGAACTCCCACTGGAGGGCTTCTTGGTATGGCTCCGTCACCTTCGTTCCCTAATTTAGTCAACCAGACGATGCCCAATATGCCAAATTACTCCGGCTCTGTGTCTGGTGCTTTTCCTGGGTTGCTCGGTATGATTCCAGGTGTTATATCTGGGGCCTCAGGTGGAGTGGTTTTACCTGGAATGGGTTCATCACTGGGAGAAGTATGTCGAGAATACCTTAATGGACGGTGTGCAAATACTAGCTGTAAATGGGCTCACCCCCCTCATCATCTCCTGTCTGCTATAGCTACCACCTCTTCAATGGGAAATTTCTGTCAAATGCCAATGGCACCTTCTGCTGCTGCAATGGCAGCTGCTCAGGCAATTGTTGCTGCTCAAGCCCTTCAAGCCCATGCTGCTGCTCAAGCCCAATCCGCAAAAGACTCCTCTGGTAAGATTAAGTATCACAAATTCTTTTCTTATACAAAAGGTATCACATATTTATTTTACGTTATTAACTTCCTGGGTTTTATAACATGCTTGGGTCAGTAATATTTTTGCCACTTTTCTTACTCAAATGTCGTCAATTCAAAATCTCAGTAATATATTCCTTAGTTAGAGACACCATTAAGATGGGTAATTAGTATTGAAGTGGCTTCCTGTTTTGCTAAATGGAGATTATTTATTTAGCCTTTTAGGAATCAACATGTTGAATTTATTTGCTTAGTCACACCTGTATCGTAACCTGTTTGAATGTTCAATTTTTTTTGTGATTGTCATCTGCCAGGTTCAGCTGACAACGAGAGGAAGGCCGATTCACTAAAAAAAACTGTACAAGTTAGTAATCTTAGCCCACTTTTGACAGTGGATCAGTTGAAACAGCTGTTTGGCTTTTGTGGGACAGTTGTTGAATGTTCCATTACTGACTCTAAACACTTTATGTGACATTGAATATTCAAAGCAGAAGAAGCTGTTTCTGCTTTGGCATTGAACAACATGGATGTTGGGGGCCGTCCATTGAATGTTGAAATGGCCAAATCACTTCCTCCAAGGCCTATTTTGAATTCATCATCTTTGCCTATGGCAATGCAAACTGTTGCGATGCAACAAATGCAATTTCAGCAGGCTCTTTTGATGCAGCAAACAGTAACAGCACAGCAGGCAGCTAACCGAGGCAGCAACTATGAAGACTGCAACAGAGTTAGCTGCGGCTAGGGCTGCAGAAATAAGTAAGAAGTTGAAAGCTGATGGGCTTGTCGTTGAGGAAAAAAAACCCGATAAAAAATCTAGGTATGTTTTTTTTATATTCCTTTATAGGATCATTAAATAGCATGACATAAGATTTTTTTTTTTTTCACATGTCATTGATTTGGACTTAACTAATAGGGATTAGAGTGACGACATGATTATATTATTTTTGCTTTTAATAAAAATAATGCAATTGTAAATGGGGAATTTAAATTGTTGTAGTAGATATATTTCCAAAGCTTGCCTTTATGTGCCTGTTCTTTAGCTGGGTTGTTCGTGTTAATGTTTATTATTTTAGCACAAATTACACAATACATATATACTCTTCTTTTGTCTGTATAAATGCAGTATACTGTTCTTTTCTTATTGTTTTTAACAAGTCTGTTTGGGAGTTTATATGCCTAAGCTTCATCTTAAGATTGTTTAATTTTCTGTTGGATGAGGGCATTGGATAAAATTGCAAATTTTGCATAACCAGCAGCTGTTCATTCTGAGCTTTAAGCAAGTTTTATGACCTTTTTTTGTTTTTTATACTTATGCTCCATAGAGTTTGTAAAATACTTGACCTATTACTTTGACATTAATGTTTAAACAAAGAGAAGGAGTTGTGTCCCTTTAGCTGTTATTCTAATATTTTTTTTAAAAGAATGGTATCTCGTCCATTGTGTTACACTTTTTATAAATAATTATTTTTCTTATATAAAAAAATAACTAGCTGGTGTTCAAGTTGTATTATTCATCTCTTGTTAAAATCTGCTGGTGGTATTTTAGCATATTCTTCAACTTTATACATTACATATGTATTGGACATCTTTCGACCCTTATCTTTTTTTTTTATATTGAGCCAAGTTGTTTATAGTACTTGAAAAAGAGTTGTACTGTTTAGTAATTTACTTATTTCACCGTTGCTTCCCTCCTTCAACTCAAGTAAAATTGTACCTGAATTTTGAATTCCTTGAAAATGCAGCAGTTCAATGTTTCATACTTCTACACATTGATAGTTGGGTTTGGGGAGGATATGCACCCCTAGTTCCTCTTTAAGAGGAAATTAGTTTCTTCTTTTGCATCAAATCTCATGTTTGAAGGTTTCTAATTCAATCTTGGCGTCTTATGGTCCTTCTATTGCGTTTGTATGTGTATTCTGTTTTTGGGGTGGGTGGGTCTCTTCTGTACTTTTAAGATATTATTGCTTGACTTGGAGCGTCAACAGAAAAACTTTTTTCTAAAAATTTCATGCTTCCTTCACCTATTTCCATGAAAATCAACCTCATACTGATTTGAAATCATGATTCAGGTCACCATCTACCACTGGTGCCAAGTCCAGATCCAGATCCAGATCAACTTCTCCTATCAATTATAGGTTAAGACGGAGGTCTCGCTCATTCTCACCTACTCGTCGAGCCCGAGATTATAGGTCCAGATCACCTGTGAGATCACGTCATTACTCAAGTTATGAGAGAGAACGGAGATCCTACAGGGCTATGAGGGATTTTAGTGACAAACGCAGGAGGGCAGACCATGGGAGATCGCATCATGATGACTTGCCCGTTTTCAGGAGAAAGCGGAGCAGGAGTCCCAGTCTCGAACTAAGAAGTCGATCGAGATGGACATCGCCTGGAAAGTCGTACTGAAAGAACAAGAAAATCATCCCGTCCTGATTCAAGATCTCCTCGCCCTCATAGGAAAAAATCACCATTTTCTGGTGATGAAGGAAGTAAATCAAAACATAGAAGGCACTCATTGTCAAGGTCAGATGAAGTTGTGCACCACTCTAGTGATAAGAGAGACAATCAAAGAGAAGATAAATCCAAGAGCAGGAGTAGGAGACATCGCTCTAGATCAGATTCACCTTTGGCCCAGAATCATGCACAACGATCTTCCCCAAGAGTGTTGGAGGAAAGCAGATCCAGACTCAGAAAGCGGTCGAGGTCTAGATCTGTGGAAGATAAGCGTCAGTCAGGTGAGAAACATGAAAGGGACATAGAGGATAAATCAAGAGATGAGGATAAAAGGCGCTCCAGGTCGAGGTCTGCTGAAGGCAAGCATTCGAGGCGTTCAGATGGGCACAAGTCAAAGCATAGGAAACACTCTAGTGAGAAGAATAGCAAGCTAAATGATATTGCTACTGTTGAAAGCAAAGATCGAACACTGAAGGTCGAGAATGAAAAAAGTGTAGCATCTGATGATATGGATGTGGACAGGTTGACTGAGTCGAGGCATATAAAGGATAACGAGTTTGAAAGTGACAAGAGTTTTTCAGAATAATGCATATAGCATAGAGAGAGTGGCGACAAGAGAATGATCCTGAGAGAAGTCGACCTAATTTGAGATTATGATGATTCTGATTACAAGAGCATATATATTGATGCTTGACTACAAATTTGTTGAGAGGAGGCTTTATTTCGGGGTCCAGATTATTAGGTCTCCAAATGATAAATGTACTATCTGTTTCTGTTGCAGGTTTGCTTTGGAATACATTGTGCTGATATCTGGAGCTGTGCTTGATTTGATTAGAAATGCCCGAGGAGGAATCTCAGATCCAACATGACACATGTTTTTCCTGAACTGTTTAATTGATGTATGCTGGACTATAACCTCAGCTGTAGGTAGCGGAATTCTTATTTGTTATGTCATTTTTGCTTAAATTTTTTTGCGAATTAATGCTATGTGCTTACCTTACCCACTTGCACCTTATGCAGAATTTATTTATTATTTAGCATATCTTTCATCAGAACTTTTTGTTTATTGAAGTAGATTCACACGAGATTCAACCTTAATCATAATATTTTAGTTATATAATTAGTTTAGTCCTTTTTGAGGCTATAGTTGCATTGTATCGGATAAGACAAGTAGACAAGACTGGTTAGACTTTAAGTTACTTTTTAATTAATTTTTGTTGAGTTGATCCTCTCAAGTCAGGTTACTGGTCCTGTAACTGCAGTCACTATTCTGATATGGCTAGTAATAAGTTTTACATTGAATATATATTTTCTGGTTTTGTGAGACTGTTACATTCCATAAAGATGCAGGTATTTTGGGCTGCAATTCTTGGTGCTCAATCAGATGAATTTGGCACGATTTTATGTATCTGATTATATATTAAAGGTATGCCACTTGAGATTTCGGTTAATCTAGTAGAACATTTACAGAGCTGTGATATAATTGATCTGGGCATGCTTGCTCTAATTATTGGATTGAAATGGCCTTAAGCTTATTGTCTAGTGCTTGTTCTATGCTCTCTTCCTCATATTTCTGTGTTTTTTTTTCTGGTTTTTTTTTTTTTTTTCTTTTTCTCTTTTGGTTTTTTTTTCTCCTTCTCTATTCTTTTCCCATCTTGGAAAATGCTTGGTTAGGCGAGGTTCTCTTAAAGCTGATTCCAGTTCAGATGTTGCTGTGTTGGTTGGTATATTCCTTGGTTGGTCATGTGTTCTTTTCTAACAGGTAATATCTTCTAAGTCATTGCTTTTGGTTTCAACTGTGTATAAATGAATGCGGGATGCCTTATGGTTAGTCACTTCTGAATAGTGCAATTGTTCTCTTCTTTTTTAATTTCCAATTTCTCTTGCAATGGAGCTATAAAGTTATAGACCCTTGATTTCGTTTTTCTTTTTATGTTTTTTTGTGGGGTGGGGTTGCGGGTTTTGGGGAGGGAGGGACGGGGAGTTCGCTGTCACGCCCTTGTCGTGCACCCACAAGCCCCCACTCATACACACACGACAACTTGCATACAACCATACAGGCATGATGACTCAGATAACTGTATTCCAGAGTATAACTTTTCTGGGCGGATTAAAAGATATGCTATGCAGTATTCTCAGGTGCTTCTGTAGTGCAACATTTGCTAGTTACATCCAAGGTTCATTCTAGGATAATATTGGTTCTGGCATCTTGATATTTGAATGTTGTAATATCATCCATTTTACGTTTAGAAATTTTATGTTATCATGATATCATCCATCTTGTGGTTAGAAAGTATATTCATATTCAAGGGCAATATAACCAATGTCTGAGATAAGAATGTTGTTAATATATACTCACTCCATCCTAATTTAGATCATATGAAAAGGGCATGGGTTTTAATAAAAGAGTTGTTTATTAAAATTTAATGATGTAAAATTGCATTCTTTATGGAAGAAATGTGCGTTTTTGCTTGACTACTAATCTCGTCTACCTAATCCTAATATGGCTGAAAATGAACTAATAAAAAGGTGAATAGAATGTCGAAAATATACAATAGTAATTTTCCATCCAGAGTTAAAGTTACAAATATGCAAAATAGAATTCCCACAAAAAGCATAAGTTTTCTAAAATTTCAAAATGCACGTCAATTTACAACCCAAAAAATTCTCCCCAACATGAATTCTCCAAATTACAATTACACTTCCCACTTAAAATTAGACTAGAATAAAACTTTAAAATACTTCAGAAACTTCTATTCCCTTCAACCTGCTTTCTCAACTACACTTCACCACATTCTAAATAGTGTTTTCACCAATTTATATTGCTTTCACAAAACCCTAAAATTAAAATGCCTACAAGTGAATCAAAAGCATTTGAGTTTTGAGGAGAAGAATAATCTAGTTCAATTTTTATTTAAAGAAAATATCAATGGTGGATATGTTCATGGAAAAATAGTAAAGGCATCAAGACTATTTGGGGTCCATCGGAAGACCGACACCAATCTCTGAGCTACTGTAAAGAAACAAATGGAAGAAGGTAATCCATATCAATAACTTTAAAATAAGTTGTATTATCATACAAGAAAAGCGTATTGGATGGAAAAAAATGAAGAGGATTGAAGTTAAAGACAAATCTACAATAAGAGATTTTGTAACACCCGTCCCAAAATTCATAAAAAATAAAGGAATAAATGATTTAAGAGTTTTCAATTATATTAATAACGCTCTATATTTTTAAAAGCTTTGATTTTAGGATGACGGGCGAGCATTCCAAGTTTGGGGCACTCCTAGCACCTAATGAAGAAATAAATAAAATTTAAGATTTGATTAATATTTGAACGGGAGTAAATTAAATAAAAGAAAACTAATCATCGTTATACAATCAAGTGCTCGTTAAAATTCAATAATTAATTATTTTAAAACATTTGACACCTGAAATACATAATAAGTAGGGCCAAATAACATGTTCATCATCATAGTCATACTTCTCTACTCTTTCATATTTGAGTTGCTAGGCATAATATAAAAAATCAAGAATTAATGACTAGGAGGTCTAAAATTCAACTTAGTAGTACTTTTAGATGCATATTGTTTTTTAAATTACTAGTAGGTACAAAACACCCAATAAAAAAAATCTAAATTACCACTGATCTCTCATCCACTCATTTTATGCCCATGAATGTGCAAAAAATATCCTCACATCTCAAATTCACCGCTTTCTCTACTGTCTCTCGCCCCTCACATCTCAAAAAAAAAATCACCACCACCGCCCGCACGCCGCCGCCACCACCGCCTGCACGCCACTCACCTCTTTGCTCTCTCTGAACTCGGCGGCGCTCGTCAAACCCTAAAATCCTCTCTCTCCCTCTCTCAAAAACCGTCGTCCTGCTCTCACTCTCTCTCTCTCAAATCGCCGCGGCGGCGGCTACCATCCCCACGCCGCGACCACTATCCACCAGCTGACCATCCCCACGCCGCGACCACCCTCCGCATCCATGGCCCCAACACCCAAAACGAGAATGACGCCCCCACCCCCACAAAACTAGAACGACGGGCGCCGCTCACCCCCACACTCGCGCGCCGCATAACCTTCACCTCCGCCGCCATAAACCACACAGAAACCCCACTTCCCCAACCAGAAATCCCGCCGCCTTGGTAAGATTAAAAAAGGGTCAGATGATGGCAATTTGTTCAGATTAAAAGGGTTTTTTTTGGATTTCTAGGTTGGTGAAATTGGGTTTTAAGCAGGGAATTTGTTGAGTGGTTAGAGGGCGGCGTTGCGGTGGTGGTGGGCGGCGGCGGTGACAATCTGATTTTTTGGGTTTTTCTGTAGTTGTAGGATTTGAGTGGAGATGAATATGTTCATCCATTGAGATGAACATATGCATGTGTTCATCAATGTGATGAATATGTGCATGTAGAAAGGAAGATGAACGTTTGTAAATTCTGTAATTTTGAGATTTTAGACTAAAATACATAAATTTCTGTAATTTTTTGGATTTTAGATATGTTACTTTTCAATTTTTGTTATGTTATGAATTTTTCAAGTTGCAATGTTTTAATCAATCCCTTAATCAATGTTTTAATTTGCAAAATTTCGAAAAAAAAAATCGAATTATATACATAAATTCAAAAAACTTTCTCGAATTTACAATAAAATTCGAAAAAAAAATTACGAACAGAATAATCAATTTTTCACATGTAAAATTTCGGATTTTTTTTAATTATGTACATAAATTCGGAAAATTTTCTCGAACTTACTATAAAAATTCGAAAAATATTTTCAAACAGTATAATCAATTTGTCACATGTAAAATTTCAAAAAAAAAGTCCAAATTATGTATATAAATTTGGGAAGTTTTCTCGAACTTACTATAAAAATTCAAAAAATATTTCTGAATAGTAAAATCAATATTCCACATATACACCTATGCAAAGGGTAATTTTGACATTTTATGTGTTTATTATTTAAAAAAAATGACAAAAATGTGTATTTACTAAATATGTAGGTGTGAGTAACCTGAGCCTAAATGATCAAACGAAGCCCAAATGATATTCAACTGAGCAGTCAAACCCAATTACATTATTTTCAGCAAAGAGAAATGAAGTTTTTACAAAATAAACAATACTTAATTTACACCTCAAAGATATTTTCCTGCCATTGAACAATATACACACTGAATAACATATCAAATTTACAATCGTACATACATATATATACTGATACACTTTCTTCATACTATAAAATAGTAGCTTGGGTACGAAAGAATTCCCCCCTTCTCTCATTCTCCTTCCTAGTCAAAGCTCTGCAAATTTAATTCCTCATCCGCTTTTTCTATATAATTCAATCAGGTTACCATCATCTTCTTCTCTCACATCCCCAAAGCTCTCGCCACCAAAACTATGGAGAAATTAAAAGCTCATCTTCTACAACTAAAATTTTAACCACTCAAAACATTTAGCCTACACAAATCAAAGCTTTACATCTCACCTTCTTTCTTCTACCATCAAATCATCCCCACAACACGAGTAATCTAAATTCACAAACCGATTGTTCATATAACTTTCGATTTATCGAAAGTAATTGCAATTTAAAGTGAATCTTCTGTTGGAAATTGTGGTTTTGAGAGTGCTCAAAACACCCATGTTTGACCATATTGTTGAGGGATTAAACGTTAATTTATGAAATTTAAACGTGATAGGATCGTGGTATATTTAATATATCTCAAAATCGAATTTCGACGAGTAATTTAATAGGAGAAGTTGAGACGTTGAACCTCTAGAGAGAGGATATTAAGTGGTTTGGTGGAGACTAAGTGTAGTCTTTTCCACTCATCCCAAATAAGAAACAAGGAAGGAAATTTCCTTGTATAAAGATAGGCATGTGTTCATGTTCTTCAAAATAGGTGCATGGGGATCCTTACCCATGAACCACACGCGCACACCCGCGCCCGGGTTCGGGGTTCTTGGTTCTTGGAAATTGGGCTTTGGGGCCCATCTATCTTTTTGGAGATCAAAAAATTCCAAAAGGCCCAATTATTTTTGGACTGAACAGTTTGGGTGACTTACATGAGACGTGAATTTATCCGTGTGCGGCGTCGAACTCGGTCCATACTTATCCGAGTTTGAATTTCGAATAATTTCAAATACGTTCGTCAATAGTTCTATTTCAGCGGTACTACTGATTTAAAACGTTGAAATCGTTTTCCCTTTCGGACATATAAACACAATCATGTGAGCAATATCCAGGACGTATTTTGTCTTCCGGGAAACGGATTTTCCTCGACTCGGTTTCAGTACTTGTTTATCTGTCATGTTGTTTTCGCAACACGTTGCAATACGAGATTACTTTAACAACCGCAAGACAAAATGATTTAATCGAAAGACGGCAATGTCGAACAATCATCACAATGATGTTAATCGAAAGAAGCCAAAGTCATAATTTGAAATTTGAAATTTGAAACAGAGTAGTTAAGAAAAATTAGGAGAGAAGTTGCGGTATTAATGATAGAGAATATTAAATAATGTAAAATTAAGAGGATTTTAAAATTGAATAGGAGGATTTGTAGTAAGCAAAAGTGATAATTTGAATAGAAATAGTTTAGAATAACTAGGAGAGAAGTTGCGGTTTTAATGATAGAAAGTTTATTATTAAATAATATAAACTTAAGAGAGAATTAGAAAATTGAATAAGAGGATTTGTAGTAAGCCAAGTAGGATGACAAAGTTTGATGAAATAGATGTAAGGGAAGATTTGAAATAGAACTACTTTAGAAAAATTAGGAGAGGAATTGTGATTTTAAGGATCGGAAGTTTAATAAATAATTTAAAATTAAGATAAAAAATAGAAAATTGAACAGGAGGATTTGTAGTGAGCCAAAGTGATAATATTTTTTTTTTTTGAAAGAAACCAAAGAGATAATTTGAAATTTAAAATAGAAGTATTTTAGAAAAATTAGGAGATAAGTTATGATTTTAATGATAAGAAGTTTAATAAATAATGTAAAATTAAGAGAAAAATTTAGAAAGTGTAATATGAGGATTTGTAGTGAGCAAAAGAGATAATTTGAAATTTGATATAGAAGTAGTTTAGAAAAATTAGGAGAGAAGTTGAAATTTTATTGATAGGGAGTTTATTAAATAATGTAAAATTAAGAGAAAATTAGAAAATTGAAAAGGAGGATTTATAATGAGCAACGTAGGAGATATAGAAATAGAAGTAATGGGAGATTTGAAATATAAGTACTTCAGAAAAATTAGTTGCGGGGTTACGGTTTTAAGTTTTAAAGAAACGAAGTTTAATAAATAATATAAAATTAAGAAAAAAATAGAAAATTGAGTAGGAGGATTTGTAGTGAGCCAAAAAGTTTTTTTTTTCTTTACTTTGAAAGAAGCCAAAGAGATAATAAAAAATTTGAAATAGAAGTAATTTAGAAAAATGAAGAAAAAAGTTGTGTTTTAATGATATGAAGTTTATTAAATAATATAAAATTAAGAGAAATTTAGAAAATTAAACCGAAGGATTTCTTAGTGAGCAAAAGAGATAAGTTGAAATTTTAAATAAAAGTAGTTTAGAAAATTTGAAGAGAAGTTGCATTTTCAATGATAGGAAGTTTATTAAATATTGTAAAATTAAGAGAAAATTAGAAAAATTAAATAGGAGGATTTGTAATAAGCAAAGTAGGATGATCAAGATTAAGAAATGGATGTAAGGGGAATTTTTTAATAGAAGTAGTTTAGAAAAAAATATGAGAGGAGTTGTGCTTTTAACGAAAGAAAGTTAAATAAATAATGTAAAATTAAGAGAAAAATAGAAAATTGAATAGTGGACCATAGAGATAATTTGAAATTTGATATAAAAGTAGTTTAGAAAAATTAGGAGAGGAGTTGCGAAATTTGATATAGAAATAGTTTAGAAAAAAACTAGAAGAGAAGTTGCAGTTTTATTGATGGGAAATTTATTAAATAATGTAAAATTAAGAGAAAATTAGAAAATAAAAAATGAGGATTTATAATGAGCAATGTAGGATAACCAAGATATAGAAATAGATGTAATGGAAGATTTGAAATATAATTACTTTAGAAAAATTAGGAGCGGGGTTGCTGTTTTTAACGAAAGGAAGTTTAATAATAAATGTAAAATTAAGAAAAATAGAAAATTGAGTAGGAGGATTTGTAGTGAGCCAAAAAGATTTTTCTTTTTTTTAAAGAAGCCAAAGAGATAATAAAAATTTTAAAATTAGGACAGAAGTTGTGTTTTAATGATATGAAGTTTATTAAATAATATAAAATTAAGAGAAAATTAGAAAATTGAATCGAAGGATTTCTAAGTGAGCAAAAGGGATTATTTGAAATTTTAAATAAAAGTAGTTTATAAAATATTGATGAGAAGTTGCGTTTTTAATGATATGAAGTTTATTAAATATTGTAAAATAAAGAGAAAATTAGAAAAAATTAAAAAAGGAGGATTTGTAATGGGCCAAGTAGGATGACCAAGATTAAGAAATTGATGTAATGGGAGATTTTTAATAGAAGTAGTTTAGAAAAACTTAGGAAGGAGTTGCGGTTTTAACGAAAGGAAGTTTAATAAATAATGTAAAATTAAGAGAATAATAGAAAATTGAATGATAATAAGTTTAATACATGATGTAAAATTAAGAGAAAAATAGAAAATTGAATATGAGAATTTGTAGTGAACCAAATAGATAAAAAAAAAATTAAAAGCAAAAAAGATAATTTGAAATTTGAAATAGAAATAGTTTAGAAAAATTATGAGAGAAGTTGCGGCTTTATTGATCGGAAGTTTAATAAATAATACAAAATCAAAGCAAATTAGAAAATTGAATAGGAGGATTTGCAGTGAGTAAAATAGAGAATTTTACATTTGAAATAGAAGTAGTTTAGAAAAATTAGGAGAGAAATTGCGGTTTTAATGATAGAACTTTATTAAATAATGTAAAATTAAGTGAAAATTAGAAAATTAAAAAGGAGGATTTATAATGAGCAATGTAGAATAACAAAGATTGAGAAATAAATGTAATGGAAGATTTGAAATAGAAGTAGTTCATAAAAATTAGGAGCGGAGTTGCGATTTTAACGATAGAAAGTTTAATAAATAATGTAAAATTAAGAGAAAAAAAGAAAACTGAATTGGAGGATTTCTAGTGAGACAAAAAGATGATTTTATTTTTTTAAAAAGCCAATGAATTAATTAGAGATATAAGAAATTTAGAAAAATTAGGAGCGGAGTTGCGGTTTCAATGATTGGAAGTTTAATAAGTAATGTAAAATTATGAGAAAAATAAAAAATAGAATATAAGGATTTGTAGTGAGTCAAAGGGAAGTTGCGGTTTTAATGATAGGAAGTTTAATAAATAATGTAAAATTAGGAGAAAAGTAGAAAATTGAATTGGTAGAGTTTTAGTGAGCAAAAGAGATAATTTAAAATTTGAAATATAAGTAGTTTAGAAAAATTTGTAGAAAAGTTGCAATTTTAATGATAAGAAGTTTAATAAATAATTTAACATTAAGAGAAAATTAGAAATTTGAATCGTAGGATTTGTAGTGAGCCACATAGGATGAGAAAGTAAGATGAGAGATGTAAGTTTAGAAAAATTAGGAGAGAAGTTGCGGTTTAACGAAAGGAAGTTTAACAAATAATGTAAATTTAAGAGAAAAATAGAAAATTGAATAAGAGGATTTGTAGCGAGTCAAAGAGATAAACAATTTTTTTTAAAAAAGAAGCCAATGAGATAATTTGGAATTTGAAATAGAAGTAGTTTAGAAAAATTAGGAGAGATGTTGCGGTTATAATGATATGAAATTTAATAAACCATATAAAATTAAGAGAAACTTAGAAAATCTAATTGGAGGATTTTTAGTGAGCAAATTTTTTTTTTTTTTAAATAGAATCAGTTTAGAAAATTTTGGAGAAAAGATGTAGCTTTAATGATAGGAAAATTAACTTATAATGTAAACTTAAGAAAGAATTAGAAAATTGAATAGAAGGATTTATAGTAAGACACGTAGGATGACAAATTTTGAGAAATAGATGTAAGAGGAAATTTTAAATAGAAGTAGTTTAGAAAAATTAGGAGAGGAGTTGCGATTTGAACGATAGAATTTTTTTAAATAATGTAAAATTAAGTTAATAGAAAATTGAATATAAGAATTTGTAGTGAGCCAAAGAGATATATATATATATATATATATATATATATATATATATATATATATATATATATATATATATATATATTAAAGAAGCCAAAGAATAATTTGAAATGAAAGTAGCCTAGAAAAACAAGGAGAGGAGTTGCGGTTCCAACGATAGAAAGTTTATTAAATAATGTAAAATTAAGAGGAAAATAGAAAATTGAATAGGAGGAGTTGTAGCGTGACAACTTTTTTTTTGTTTTTAAATTTAAAGAAACCAAAGAGATAATTTGAAATAGAAGTAGGTTAGGAAATTTAGGAGAGAAGTTGCGGTTTTAATGATAGAAATTTTAATTATAATGTAAAACTAGGAGAAAATTAGAAAATTGAATTGGTAAAGTTTTAGTGAGCAAAAGTGATAATTTTAAATTTGAAATAGAAGTAGTTTAGAAAAATTTGTAGAAAAGTTAAAATTTTAATGACAAGAAGTTTAATAAATAATGTAAAATTAAGAGAATTAGAAATTTGAATCAGAGGATTTGTAGTGAGTTCGTGACAAAGTAAGATGGGAGATGAAAGAGGAGATTTGACATATAAGTAGTTTAGAAAAATTAGGAGAGTAGTTTCGGTTTTATTGAAAGGAAGTTTAACAAATAATGTAAGACTAAGAGAAAAATAGAAAATTGAATAAGAGGATTTGTAGTGAGTCAAAGAGATAAAAAAAATTTAAAAAAGAAGCCAATGAGATAATTTGGAATTTGAAATAGAGATAGTTTAGAAAAATTAGAAGAGATGTTGCGGTTTTAATGAAATGAAATTTAATGAATAATATAAAATTAAGAGAGAATTAAGAAATCGAATGGAATGATTTTTAGTGAGCAAAAAAGATAAGTTTAAAATTTGGAATAGAATTAGTTTAGAAAATTTTGGAGAAAATATGTAGTTTTAATGATAGGAAGATTAATTTATAATGTAAACTTAAGAGAATTAGAAAATTGAATATGATGATTTATAGTAAGACATGTACGATGACAAAGTTTGAGAAATAAATGTAAGGGGAAATTTTAAATAGAAGTAGTTTAGAAAAAATTAGGTGAGGATTTGCGATTTGAACGACAGAAAATTTTATAAATAATGTAAAATTAAGTTAATAGAAAATTGAATATAAGGATTTGTAATGAGCTAAAGAGATAATTTTTTTTTTTAAAGAAGCCAAAAGAATAATTTGAAATAAAAGTAGCCTAGAAAAACAAGGAGAGGAGTTACGGTTTCAACGATAGAAAGTTTAATAAATAATGTAAAATTAAGAGGAAAATAGAAAATTGAATAGGAGGAGTTGTAGTGAGCCAAATAGATAATATTTAAAAAAAAAAAAATTTAAAGAAGCCAAAGAGATAATTTGAAATAGAAGTAGTTTAGGAATATTAGGAGAGATGTTGCGGTTTTAATGATAGAAAGTTTAATAAATAACGTAAAATTAGGAGAAAATTAGAAAATTGAATTGGTAGAGTTTTAGTGAGCAAAATAGATAATTTAAAATTTGAAATAGAAGAAGTTTAGAAAATTTTGTAGAAAAGTTGAAATTTTAATGATAAGAAGTTTAATAAATAATGTAAAATTAAGAGAAAATTAGAAATTTGAATCGGAGGATTTGTAGTGAGCCACGAAGGATTACAAAGTAAGATGGGAGATGTAAGAGGAGATTTGACATATAAGTAGTTTAGAAAAATTAGGAGAGTAGTTGCGGTTTTAACGAAAGGAAGTTTAATAAATAATGAAAAATTAAGAGAAAAATAGAAAATTGAATAAGAGGATTTGTAATGAGTCAAAGAGATAATTTTTTTTTTTTAAAAAGAAGTCAATGAGATAATTTGGAATTTGAAATAAAAGTAGTTTACAAAAATTAGGAGAGATCTTGCGGTTTTAATGATATTAATTTAATGAATAATATAAAATTAAGAGAATTAGGAAATCAAATGGGAGGATTTTTAGTGAAATAGAATTAGTTTAGAAAATTTTGGACAAAAGATGTAGTTTTAATGATAGGAAGATTAATTTATAATGTAAACTTAAGGGAGAATTCGAAAATTGAATAGAAGGATTTATAGTAAGACATGTAGGATGACAAAGTTTGAGAAATAGATGTAAGGAGAAATTTTAAATAGGAGTAGTTTAGAAAAATTAGGAGAGGAGTTGCGATTTGAACGATAGAAAATTTTATAAATAATGTAAAATTAAATTAATAGAAAATTGAATATAAGGATTTGTAGTGAGCCGAAGAGATAATTTTTTTTTTAAAGAAACCAAAGGAGTAATTTGAAATAAAAGTAGCCTAGAAAAACAAGGAGAGGAGTTACGTTTCAAGGATAGGAAGTTTAATAAATAATGTAATATTAAGAGGAAAATAAAAAAATGAATAGGAGGAGTTGTAGTTAGCCAAAAAGATAATCATTTTTTTTAAATTTAAAGAAGAAAAAGAGATAATTTAAAATAGAAGTAGTTTAAAAAAAATTAGGAGAGATGTTGCAGTTTTAATGATAGAAAGTTTAATAAATAATGTAATATTAGGAGAAAATTAAAAAATTGAGTTGGTAAAATTTTAGTGAGCAGAAAAGATAATTTAAATTTTGAAATAGAAGTAGTTTAGAAAAATTTGTAGAAAAGTTGCAATTTTAATGACAAGAAGTTTAATTAATAATGTAAAATTAAGAGAAAAATGGAAAATTGAATAAGAGGATTTGTAATGAGTCAAAGAGATAATTTAAAAAAAAAAAAAAAAACCAATGAGATAATTTGGAATTTGAAATAGAAGTAGTTTAGAAAAAATAGGAGAGATGTTGCGGGTTTAATGATATGAAATTTAATAAATAATATATAATTAAGAGAAAATTAGAAAATCGAATTGGAGGATTTTTAGTGAGCAAAAAATATAAATTTAAAATTTGAAATAGAATTAGTTTAGAAAATTTTGGAGAAAAGATGTAGTTTAATGATAGGAAGATTAGCTTATAATATAAACTTAAGAGAGAATTAGAAAATTGAATAGGAGGATTTATAATTAGACATGTAGAATGACAAAGTTTGAGAAATAGATGTAAGGGGAAATTTTAAATAGAAGTAGTGTAGAAAAATTAGGAGTGAAGTTGCGATTTAAACGATAGAAAGTTTTATAAATAATGTAAAATTAAGTGAATAGAAAAATGAAAATAAGGATTTGTAGTGAGCCAAAGAGATAATTTTTTTTTTAACGAAGCCAAAAGGATAATTTGAAATAAAGTAGCCTAGAAAAACAAAGAGACGAGTTGGGTTTCAACGGTAGGAAGTTTAATAAATAATGTAAAATTAAGAGAAAAATAGAAAATTAAATAGGAGGAGTTGTAGTGAGCCAAAGAGATAATTTTTTTTTTTTTTTTAATTTTAAAGAAGCCAAAGAGATAATTTGAAATGGAAGTAGTTTATGAAAATTAGGAGAGAGGTTGCGGTTTTAATGATATGGAGTTTAATAAATAATGTAAAATTAGGAGAAAATTAGAAAATTGAATTGGTAAAGTTTTAGGGACCAAAAGAGATAATTTAAAATTTTAAATAGAAGTAGTTTAGAAAAAATTGTAGAAAAGTTGCAATTTTAATAATAAGAAGTTTAATAAATAATGTAAAATTAAGAGAAAATTAGAAATAAGAATCGAAGGATTTGTAGCGAGCCACGTAGGATGACAAAGTTAGATGAGAGATGTGAGAGGAGATTAGAAATATAAGTAGTTTAGAAAAATTAGGAGAGGAGTTGCGGTTTTAACGAAAAGAAGTTTAATAAATAATGTAAAATTAAGAGAAAAATAGAAAATTGAATAATAGGATTTGTAGTGAGTTAAAGAGATAAAAAAAAAAAAAAAAAGCCAATGAGAATTTGAAATTTGAAATAGAAGTAGTGTAGAAAAATTAGGAGAGATGTTGCGGTTTTAATGATATGAAATTTAATGAGTAATATAAAATTAAAAGAAAATTAGGAAATCGAATGAGAGTATTTTTAGTGAGCAAAAAAGATAAATTTAAAATTTGAAATAGAATTAGTTTAGAATTTTGGAGAAAATATGTAATTTTAATGATAGGAAGATTAACTTATAATGTAAACTTAAGAGAGAATTAGTAAATTGAATTGGAGGATTTATAGTAAGACACGTAGAATGACAAAGTTTGAGAAATAGATGTAAGGGAAAATTTTAAATAGAAGTAGTTTAGAAAAATTAGGAGAGTAGTTGCGGTTTTAACGATAGGAAGTTTAATAAATAATGTAAAATTTTAAAAAAAATAAAAAAAATGAATAGGAGGAGTTGTAGTGAGCCAAAGAGATAATTTTTTTTAAAAAAAAAATCTAAAGAAGCCAAAGAGATAATTTGAAATAGAAGTAGGTTAGGAAAATTAGGGGAGAGGTTGCGGTTTTAATGATAGGAAGTTTAATAAATAATGTAAAATTAGGAGAAAATTAGAAAATTGAATTGGTAAAGTTATAGTGAGCAAAAGAGATAATTTAAAATTTGAAATAGAAGTAGTTTAGAAAAGTTGGTAGAAAGTTGCAATTTTAATGATAAGAAGTTTAATAAATAATGTAAAATTAAGAGAAAATTTGAAATTTGAATCGTAGGATTAGTAGTGAGCCACGTTGGATGACAAAGTTAGATGTAAGAGGAGATTTGAAATATAAGTAGTTTAGAAAAATTAGGAGAGTAGTTGCGGTTCTAACGAAAGGAAGTTTAATAAATAATGTAAAATTAAGAGAAAAATAGAAAATTGAATAAGAGGATATGTAGTGAGTCAAAGAGATAAAAAAAAAATTAAAAAAAGCCAATGAGATAATTTGGAATTTGAAAGAAGTAGTTTAGAAAAATTAGGAGAGATGTTTCGGTTTTAATGATATGAAACTTAATGAATAATATAAAATTAAGAGAAAATTAGAAAATCGAATGGGAGGATTTTTAGTGAGCAAAAAAGATAAATTTAAAATTTGAAATAGAATTAGTTTAGAAAATTTTGGAGAAAAGATGTAATTTTAATGATAGAAAGATTAACTTATAATGTAAACTTAACAGAGAAATTAGAAAATTGAATAGGAGGATTTATAGTAAGACAGGTAGGATGACAAAGTTTGAGAAATAGAGGTAAGGGAAAATTTTAAATAGAAATAGTTTAGAAAAATTAGGAGAGGAGTTGCGATTTGAACGATAGAAAATTTTATAAATAATGTAAAATTAAGTTAATAGAAAATTGAATATAAGGATTTGTAGTGAGCCAAAGAGATAATTTTTTTTTTAAAGAAGCCAAAGGAATAATTTGAAATAAAAATAGCCTAGAAAAACAAGGAGAGGAGTTACGGTTTCAACGATAGAAAGTTTAATAAATAATGTAAAATTAAGAGGAGAATAGAAAATTGAATAGGAGGAGCTGTAATGAGGCAAAGAGATAATTTTTTTTTTAGATTTAAAGAAGCCAAAAAGATAATTTAAAATAGAAGTAGTTTAGGAAAATTAGGAGAGAGGTTGCAGTTTTAATGATAGGAAGTTTACTAAATAATGTAATATTAGGAGAAAATTAAAAAATTGAATTGGTAAAATTTTAGTGAGCAAAAGAGATAATTTAAAATTTGAAATAGAAGTAGTTTAGAAAAATTTGTAGAAAAGTTGCAATTTTAATGACAAGAAGTTTAATGAATAATGTAAAATTAATAGAAAAATAGAAAATTGAATAAGAGGATTTGTAGTGAGTCAAAGAGATAAAAAAAAAAAATAAAAAAGACAATGAGATAATTTGGAATTTGAAATAGAAGTAGTTTAGAAAAATTAGGAGAGATGTTTCGGTTTTAATGATATGAAATTTAATAAATAATATAAAACTGAGAGAAAATTAAAAAATCGAATTGGAGGATTTTTAGTGAGAAAAAAATATAAATTTAAAATTTGAAATAGAATTAGTTTAGAAAATTTTGGAGAAAAGATGTAGTTTAATGATAGGAAGATTAACTTATAATGTAAACTTAAGAGTTAGAAAATTAAATAGGAGGATTTATAATAAGACACGTAGAATGACAAAGTTTGATAAATAGATGTAAGGGGAAATTTTAAATTGAAGTAGTTTAGAAAAATTAGGAGAGAAGTTACAATTTAAACGATAGAAAGTTTTATAAATAATGTAAAATTAAGTGAATAGAAAATTGAAAATAGGGATTTGTAGTGAGCCGAAGAGATGATTTTTTTTTTTAAAGAAGCCAAAGGGATAATTTGAAATAAAGTAGCCTAGAAAAACAAAGAGAGGAGTTGCGGTTTCAACGATATGAAGTTTAATAAATACTGTAAAATTATGAGGAAAATAGAAAATTGAATAAGAGGAGTTGTAGTGAGCCAAAGAGATAATTTTAAAAAAAAAATTAAAGAAGCAAAAGAGATAATTTGAAATAAAAGTAGTTTAGGAAAATTAGGAGAGAGGTTGCGGTTTTAATGATAGGAAGTTTAATAAATAATGTAAAATTAGGAGAAAATTAGAAAATTGAATTGGTAAAGTTATAGTGAGCAAAAGAGATAATTTAAAATTTGAAATAGAAGTAGTTTAGAAAAGTTGGTAGAAAGTTGCAATTTTAATGATAAGAAGTTTAATAAATAATGTAAAATTAAGAGAAAATTTGAAATTTGAATCGTAGGATTAGTAGTGAGCCACGTTGGATGAAAAAGTTAGATGTAAGAGGAGATTTGAAATATAAGTAGTTTAGAAAAATTAGGAGAGTAGTTGCGGTTCTAACGAAAGGAAGTTTAATAAATAATGTAAAATTAAGAGAAAAATAGAAAATTGAATAAGAGGATTTGCAGTGAGTCAAAGAGATAAAAAAAAAATTAAAAAAGAAGCCAATTAGATAATTTGGAATTTGAAATAGATGTACTTTACAAAAATTAGAAGAGATGTTGCGGTTTTAATGATATAAAATTTAATGAATAATATAAAATTAAGAGAAAATTAGGAAATCAAATGGGAGGATTTTTAGTGAGCAAAAAAGATAAATTTAAAATTTGAAATAGAATTAGTTTAGAAAATTTTGGAGAAAAGATGTAGTTTTAATGATAGGAAGATTAACTTATAATATAAACTTAAGGGAGAATTCGAAAATTGAATAGGAGGATTTATAGTAAGACATGTAGGATGACAAAGTTTGAGAAATATATGTAAGGGAAAAATTTAAATAGAAGTAGTTTAGAAAAATTTGGAGAGGAGTTGCGATTTGAACGATAGAAAATTTTATAAATAATGTAAAATTAGAAAATTGAATATAAGGATTTGTAGTGAGCCAAAGAAAATCGTTGTACTAATTTAATTTCATAAGAATTAATTATTATCTGGTGGAAGGCGTTGGTAAGCCGTTAAATCCGTTGGTAAGCCGTGGTTTGGTGTTCCCGGTGGTGTTCCCGTTGTATCCAGATAATTATGAAGTCTTATTAAATTTAATCAGTATTAATGGCATCTAAATTCAGAAGTCTATTTTCAAGAAGTAATAATATGGATACTTCTGGTATCGTTCAGTCAAAGGAAATCCATATGACTGATAATTATTCAAATTGGAGTATTCCTAATACTGCTATCGATACTTTGTATCAAATAGGTAGTTTTGATTTTAAGACTGCTAGATCTATAAAAATTCATGAAGAAACTGTTTCTGTAGATGAAGAGTTTCATTCGTATTCATTAATGTCTAATGTTTCTATTAGAAAATACCTTGAAAAAGGTTATAGATATATTCATTTTGGTCTTATTCAAGTTGCTATCAAACCTCTAGTTCATATAGGTGTTGATGCTCCGGTTTATCTAGCTCTGCGTGATAACCGATTTGGTGCGGTGAACGTGGGGGATATTGAAGCAGGTAAATATAACTATATCTGCTGCATTTCCTAAAGAACAATTAGTCAGATTCCATTCTGGTGTTTGGCTTGGGCCACAACAGAATTATTCTACTATCAAAAAAGAAATACTTTCCATAGTGTTGTGTATTTCTAAATTTCAAGATGATATTTTTAATAAAAAGTTTCTCCTTAGAATTGATTGCAAATCAGCTAAAGAGATACTCCAAAAGGATGTTAAAAATATTGTTTCAAAACAAATCTTTGCTAGATGACAAGCTATCTTGTCTAGCTTTGATTTTGATATCGAGTATATCAAAGGCGAGAATAATTGCCTACCTGATTTTCTTACTCGAGAATTCTTACAAAATGCAGGTCATGTATCGTCCTAGTAGACCTAGGATGCAGACTCCTGAGTATTACTCAAATGAGGCTCCTGCCTCAAATCAATTTCAGGTATTGGGACAATTCCCATCTTCTTCCTATTCAAGGGTTGCTCAGCTCCCAGCTCCTCATACTCCAATGAAAGAAGACATGTCTTCAAAGGTAAAGAAAGGTGAGTACTTTACCAAACCAGATATTCATATTATTACTCCAACTAGATTTACTGAAAAACAAAATCTAGAGACTCTTAAAAGTACCATGAATATTCATTTCCCAGATAATATTCATTGGAACTATGAAGATTCTAGAAAGACACAGAAATTTTATGAGTTTATTCTAATAGACTCTAAAATATGTTCAATAGATTGAATTTTATCAGGAGAATTTTCTTGATTAATTACAATCTCTTCAGTAGGAATAATTGGATCATTTGATTTGCCATAGGCGGATGAATAGAAGTGATAGTGGTTCCTGAAACAAGGTTCCACTTTTTGTATAAAGAAGTCTGAACATTGATTTGATCAAGTTCATAAACATTTTATATGTCTTCAAGACGACAATATGCTTTGAACCAGTCAAGCATAGGGATTTGAGAACGATATTTGAGATTGAGATCTTTGATCCATTCTTCTTGAAGCCTGTCTCTGACAGTTTGTTCAAGTTTCATGAACCATTCTCTTCTTTGTTTCTCATCAGGATCATTAAACTCTCTTTTGAGATGTTCAAAGTTGATGGAGAAATCTTGATAAGAAATCATATTGATTTCGCCTTCCATTTGTGATATTGTAGGTGATCCTATTGAGGATTCAACAACAGTTTCATAAGAGGTACTTGGAAGGGGGCTTTGAAAATCAACATTAATGTTGGATTTATAAAAGTTTGGTCTAGATGTCGAAGCCTCAGAAAAGGAACTTCTAGACCTGATTTCTTGAATATTAATCTTAGGTCTTTCTTTAAGACGTAAATAATTGAATCGAAGTAAAACTCTTCCTTCCGAGTCTTCTTCAATTTCTGAGATTTCTCTCTTTTCAATTCGTCTCGGAATTTGAGGATTAGAAATTTGGAATTCTTTCGGAATGGTTATTTCATTCCATTTAAGTCTTTTAGGTACAAATATAGCAGAGTTATCTGCTTCAATTTGTAATAAGACGGTTTCGTCTTTTGAAGTAGGATTAAAGATGAATTTGGGATTAAGCTGAGAAGACATAACCCTAAAATGAATTCTATAAATGATAGCAAAGTTTTTGCAGAGATGTTTAAATTCATCTCCTTGAATATGCATGTCAAGAATAAGGGAATCTAATATGAGAGGATCAGTAAGATCAACAGAGTAGTTAGGAGCACAATTAAAATAAATTGGTCCATTACAGATATTAGTTTGAATCATTGATAAAATAGAAGTTTTGTATCTTTTTAATCGGTTATCACGCAGAGCTAGATAAACCGGAGCATCAACACCTATATGAACTAGAGGTTTGATAGCAACTTGAATAAGACCAAAATGAATATATCTATAACCTTTTTCAAGGTATTTTCTAATAGAAACATTAGACATTAATGAATACGAATGAAACTCTTCATCTACAGAAACAGTTTCTTCATGAATTTTTATAGATCTAGCAGTCTTAAAATCAAAACTACCTATTTGATACAAAGTATCGATAGCAGTATTAGGAATACTCCAATTTGAATAATTATCAGTCATATGGATTTCCTTTGACTTAACGATACCAGAAGTATCCATATTATTACTTCTTGAAAATAGACTTCTGAATTTAGATGCCATTAATACTGATTAAATTTAATAAGACTTCATAATTATCTGGATACAACGGGAACACCACCGGGAACACCAAACCACGGCTTAAACGGATTTAACGGCTTACCAACGCCTTCCACCAGATAATAATTAATTCTTATGAAATTAAATTAGTACAACGATATCTAAGAAAAGAAATTTCTTTTCTTAAAGTTACAATATGAACTGGCTCTGATACCAGAACGGAACCAGGATATACATATTTTGATATGTATGTATGAAAGCAGAGTAATAACAGAGTAATAGCGGAAATTAAACAGTTGAATAAACAACAATTGAATTTACAAACACTTTGAATAATAAAAGAAAGCAATTTAAACTTTCTTACTTGATATTTGTACAATCAGTGGATCATATGGATACACTTCCAGTATGAATGATAGGTGTAATAAATTACAATCGTAATAAATTACAGGGGTATTTGCTAAGATGATATGATAAAAGGAAAGGTTTACAGAGAGTATTTTTCTTCTTCAAAAAAACGATCCCTTTCTTCTGTCTTCAACCTCTTCTTATATAGACAAGCTGAAGTCCTAATTTGAATCTGCATTTGAATTTTCATTTCATTTGGTGGATGAAATGTCATTGTCAATCGATAATGGATGCCACCTGTATCACGATACATTTGTCGGGCATCTTTCAGGATAATGGATGACATCTGTGTGTCACGATGCTTTGTCGGCCATTTTGAATAAAGAGGGTGTCAAGATGCTTTTTTCCGCATCTTTCCTGATAATGGATGATAATTTGGATGATGAATGCTTTTATTTAACCATTTTGAATAAAGAAATGATCACTTTCGCTTCACCGGAAGCTTCCCGGATCAATATTTTGAAATCTCTTGGTGAGATAAAAAGTTTTGAAAATTCTTTTTATTTCTTTTTCTTTTAATTGCCAATTCATTTTTTAATTTGAGCTTTTTTTTTAATGCCAATATTCTTTTTTCTTTAGCATCTTGCCGATTTTTATTTTTCTTTGGCATCTCTTTTGTAGGCTAATTTTTTTTTTTTTCTTCTGGGCTTATTAATTCTTGATTATTTTTCTTTGGCTTCTCTTTTTGTAGTACCAATTTTCTTTTTTCTTCAACATTTCTTTTTAAATAAATATGAGTAATCTGACCTTTAACCAAAGGTAGTCAGAAATCTAAAGGGTCCTGCCCACATGGTCCCCCATAAGGGTCATAACCATGTTCTTCTGAACTAGATTCACAAGAAGTTTGTTCTTGTTCTTGACCCGAAGAGGTCTTCTTTTTATGCTGGAGATATTTGAGATAAGAACTGATGATCTCAGGATCTTTCTCATTCTCGATTAAACTGAACACTTTGATCTCATGATCGAGAGAGCACATCGTTCTTTGTAGATCCTTTGAGGATTCTTCAATTGGTTTTCTTAGTAGAAGGTTTTGGCAAGCTTCATCTTGTTCTTGTTGTCCTTAGCCCAAGAGGGCTTTCTGCCAAAGAGTAAGGAATTTCAAGACTACACCAAGGGTGCAGTATTTGATGGAAAATCCCGACCACCATTTGATTTTGAATTCTCTAATGATAGAGATAGGATAGGGTTTGATTCTTACTTGTCGAAATGAGTAATTCCAACAAAGAATCCAAGGAACACGAAATTCCGCAAAGAAATTAATTCCTTTTCGGCGGGTCTCCGGAGCCTTTTGAATGAAGAACAACAAAGCTTGTTGAACTTCGGAAGGAAGAATGATGTCAAGTGGACCAAAATCACTCCACCAATCAAGAAATCATATGGAAAATGGTAACTTGGCAAATTTGTCTTCGAATGAGAAGAACCATGAATGGTCAAATGACCTAAATAAGAAGGCTCTAAACCAAAAGCCAATTTGTAATCCTAAATAAGTGTATCCTTTGGGTGAAAAGGATTTTTTGAAAAAAGGTTTTTCGTAAAGTATTAGTAAGCCATTCAAATTGAACCCAAAACCTTCTTTATGATGCATTTTGAGTAAAAATGCGTGTTGAATCATTAGGATCCAAAGAATGAATAATGTCAATGATTTAGAGTCTATTAGAATAAACTCATAAAATTTCTCGTGTCTTTTCAATCTTCATAGTTCCAATGAATATTATCCTAAAATGAATATTCATAAGTACTTTTTAAGAGTCTCTAGATTTTGTTTTTCAAAGAAATCTAGTTAGAGTAATAATATGAATATCTTGTTTGGTAAAAGTACTCACATTTCTTTACCTTTGAAGACATGTCTTCTTTCATTGAGATATGAGCTGGAAATTTGCAACCATCGAAAGTAGGAAGAAGATGAGAATTGTCCCAATACCTGAAATTGATTTGAGGCAGGAGCCTCATTTGAGTAATACTCAGGAGTCTGCATCCTAGGTCTACTAGGACGATACATGACCTGCATTTTGTAAGAATTCTCGAGTAAGAAAATCAGGTAGGCAATTATTCTCCCCTTTGATATACTCGATATCAAAATCAAAGCTAGACAAGATAGCTTGCCATCTAGCAAAGATTTGTTTTGAAACAATATTTTTAACATCCTTTTGGAGTATCTCTTTAGCTGATTTGCAATCAATTCTAAAGAGAAACTTTTTATTAAAAATATCATCTTGAAATTTAGAAATACACAACACTATGAAAAGTATTTCTTTTTTGATAGTAGAATAATTCTGTTGTGGCCCTGGTGCGGTGAACGTGGAATTCTTTCTTTGGATCCTAATGATTCAACACGCATTGCCTACTCAAAATGCATCATAAAGAAGGTTGCCGCAACCGAATAGCTCTTAATACTTTTTAAAAAAACTTTTTTCAAAATCCTTTTTCACCCAAAGGATACACTTTATTCGGATTACAAATTGGCTTGGTTTTAGAAACCTTATTTAGGTCATTTGACCATTCATGGTTTTTCCTATTCGAAGACAAATTTGCCAAGTTACCATTTTCCATATGGTTTCTTGATTGGTGGACTGATTTTGGTCCACTTGACATCATTCTTCCTTCCGAAGTTCAACAAGCTTTGTTGTTCTTCATTCAAAAGGCTCCCGGAGACCCTTGCCTGAGAATTCAAAATCAAATGGTGATCGGGATTTTCCATCAAATACTGCACCCTTGGTGTAGTCACGAAATTCTCTTTGGCATCGAGAAGCCCTCTTGGGCTAAGGACAACAAGAACAAGATGAAGCTTGCCAAAGCTTCTACTAAGAAACCAATTGAAGAATCCTCTAAAGGATCTACAAAGAATGACGGGCTCTCTGATCATGAGATCAAAGTGTTCAGTTTAATCGAGAATGAGAAAGATCCTGAGATCATCAGTTCTTATCTCAAATATCTCCAGCATAAAAAGAAGACCTCTTCGAGTCAAGAACAAGAACAAACTTCTTGTGAATCTAGTTCAGAAGAACATGGTTATGACCCCTTATGACGACCAAGTGAGGACTTTTAGATTTCTGACTACCTTTGGTTAAAAGTCAGATTACTCATATTTATTTAAAAAGAAATGCTGAAGAAAAAAGAAAATTTGCACTACAAAAAGAGAAGCCAAAGAAAAATAATCAGCAATTAATAGCCGAAGAAAAAAGAAAATTGGCACTACAAAAAGAGATGTCAAAGAAAAATAAAAATCGGCATGCCAAAGAAAAAAGAATATTAGCATTAAAAAGAAAAGCCAAATTAAAAAATGAATTGGCAATTAAAAGAAAAAGAAATAAAAAGAAATTTTCAAAACTTTTATCTCAGTCAAGAGATTTCAAAAATATTGATCCTGGAAGCTTCCCTAAGGAAGCGAAAGATCATTTCTTTATTCAAAATGGCCGACAAAAGCATTCATCATCCAGCTGTCATCCATTATCCAGAAAGATGCCTGACAAAGCATCGTGACACCCTCTTTATTCAAAATGGCCGACAAAGCATCGTGACACACATTATCCTGAAAGATGCCCGACAAATGTATCGTGATACAGGTGGCATCCATTATCGATTGACAATGACATTTCATCCACCAAATGAAATGAAAATTCAAAACGCAGATTCAAATTAGACTTCAAATTGTCTATATAAGAAAGAGGTTGAAAGATGTAAGAAAGTGCATCGATTTTTTTTTTTGAAGAAAAAAATACTCTCAGAAACCTTTCCTTTTATTAGATCATCTTAGCATATACCCATGTAATTTATTACGATTGTAATTTATTACACCTATCATTCATACTGGAAGTGTATCCATACGATCCAATTGATTGTACAAAAATATCAAGTAAGAAAGTTTAAATTGCTTTTTTTATTATTCAAAGTGTTTGTAAATTCAATTGTTGTTTTTTCAACTGTTTAATTTCCGCTATTACTCTGTTATTACTCTGCTTTCATACATACATATCAAAATATGTATATCCTGGTTCCGTTCTGGTATCAGAGCCAGTTCATATTGTAACTTTAAGAAAAGAAATTTCTTTTCTTAGATATCGTTGTACTAATTTAATTTCATAAGAATTAATTATTATCTCAAAGGAAAGCGTTGGTAAGCCGCTAAATCTGCTTGGTAAGCCGTGGTTTTGGTGTTCCCGGTGGTGTTCCCCCTTGTATCCGGATAATTATGAAGTCTTATTAAATTTAATCAATATAATGGCCATTTAATTTCAAAGTCTAATTTTCAAGAAGTAATAATATGGATACTTCTGGTATCGTTCAGTCAAAGGAAATCCATATGACTGATAATTATTCAAATTGGAGTATTCCTAATACTGCTATCGATACTTTGTATCAAATAGGTAGTTTTGATTTTAAGACTGCTAGATCTATAAAAATTCATGAAGAAACTGTTTCTGTAGATGAAGAGTTTCATTCGTATTCATTAATGTCTAATGTTTCTATTAGAAAATACCTTGAAAAAGGTTATAGATATATTCATTTTGGTCTTATTCAAGTTGCTATCAAACCTCTAGTTCATATAGGTGTTGATGCTCCGGTTTATCTAGCTCTGCGTGATAACCGATTAAAAAGATACAAAACTTCTATTTTATCAATGATTCAAACTAATATCTGTAATGGACCAATTTATTTTAATTGTGCTCCTAACTACTCTGTTGATCTTACTGATCCTCTCATATTAGATTCCCTTATTCTTGACATGCATATTCAAGGAGATGAATTTAAACATCTCTGCAAAAACTTTGCTATCATTTATAGAATTCATTTTAGGGTTATGTCTTCTCAGCTTAATCCCAAATTCATCTTTAATCCTACTAAAAGATTTAAACTGCCTTTATTATAAATTGGAAGCAGATAACTCTGCTATATTTGTACCTAAAAGACTTAAATGGAATGAAATAACCATTCCGAAAGAATTCCAAATTTCTAATCCTCAAATTCCGAGACGAATTGAAAAGAGAGAAATCTCTGAAATTGAAGAAGACTCGGAAGGAAGAGTTTTACTTCGATTCAATTCTTTACGTCTTAAAGAAAGACCTAAGATTAATATTCAAGAAATCAGGTCTAGAAGTTCCTTTTCTGAGGCTTCGACATCTAGACCAAATTTTTATAAATCCAACATTAATGTTGATTTTCAAAGCCCCCTTCCAAGTACCTCTTATGAAACTGTTGTTGAATCCTCAATAGGATCACCCTGAAAGATCATTAAATGGAAGGTGAAATAAATATAATTTCTTATCAAGATTTCTCCATCAACTTTGAACATCTCGAAAGAGAGTTTAATGATCCAGATGAGAAACAAAGAAGAGAATGGTTCATGAAACTTGAACAATCTGTCAGAGACAGGCTTCAAGAAGAATGGATCAAAGATCTCAATCTCAAATATCGCTCTCAAATCCCTATGCTTGACTGGTTCAAAGCATATTGTCGTCTTGAAGACATATCAAATGTTTATGAACTTGATCAAATCAATGTTCAGACTTTTTTATACAAAAAGTGGAACCTTGTTTCAGGAACCACTATCACTTCTATTCATCCGCCTATGGCAAGTATAAAAATAACTGTTCCCGAAGGAGAAATAATTGCAACTCCTTTCAAAAAACAGAAAGAAAGCAAGATCAACCTCCAAATATGGAAGATATCAGGAAACTTCATGAACAAAATAATTATTCAAATCAAATACTTCAAACCATAGTCAATCAAGTTGATCATATTAATAATAAGATTGACAACAAATCAACTCCTTCCAAATTCCCTATTGATTCTAGTGCTCCTCACTTTGCTCCGAGAAGTTTGCCGAGCAACTTAGAAGAGAAAATAAAATTTTCTCATTCTAACCTCCTTGGAAGAATCACTAATTTGGTTAAATAAGGGAAGCCAAAGACCTCCCATGACCAAAAGTCTAAATTGTCTTGATAAAGACAAAAACGAAAAATTTGATAATTCAGATTCTGAAATTGATAACATAAATCGTATCAAATTCGATTCTGAGAGAAAAAAATTACTATCGACGACCTACTCCTCCGAACATACAGTTCGAAGAAAGGTCTCAATTCAAAAATACCAACTTTGATGGAAATTCCATTCATGAATGGAACATCGATGGTAAATCCGAGTATGAAATTCTCAATACTCTTCAAGAGATGGGAATTGCCAGAATGGCCTATACTGTCCAAAACAAACCAGAAAATTCTATTGTTGGTCTAATTGTCTCTGGTTTTACAGGGCAATTAAAAAATTGGTGGGATAACTCCCTCAATTATAATGACAAACAATCAATTCTTAATCATACCATTATTCTTGAACAAGAAAATGGACTCTTTATTGAGAAATCTGATGCAGTCGATTTTCTCATTATTACTATAAATGCATGTATTTAAGTGGGTAATCCCAAAGAAAGAACTTGACTCTACTCAAATTGTTCTTTCTAGTCTCAGATGTCCTACACTATCTGATTATAGATGGTACAAGGATGTTTTCCTTACTCATGTTCTCAAAAGGTCTGATTGTAATGCATCTTTTTGGAAAGAAAGATTCATTGTTGGACTCCCCAAACTCTTTGGTGAAAGAATTCATCAAAGACTCAAAGATACTACAGGCTTTAATGTTATTAATTTCGATGAAATAACTTATGGCCAATTATTTACTTTTGTTAAGAAAGAAGGTTTGAACCTTTGTTCCGAATTGAATATTCAATCCAAATATGGAAATGAAAAATCTAAATTCAAAAAAGAAGTTGGTTCATTTTGTGAAGCATTTGGATTGCAAAAAATTATTGCACCTTCTTCAAAACATAAAACGAAAATTAAAAGACTTTTTAATAACCCTAAGTATAAGAAGTTTTTTAAAAGAAATTCTTCCCCTGAAGAAAAGCAAAAACCTTATAAAAAGAAATTCAAAAAATTTGAAAAATATCAACCCACTTGTTACAAATTGTCAAAAAAGAAAAGTATATAAATTTCGATTCTTGTCCTCTCAAAAAGAAGATTGATGAAATCTTCTATGACGACGAAGAATTAAAAAATAAAATTTCTTCCTTACTCATTTCTGAAGAAATTCCTCCTAAGGAAGAGAGTGAACCACCATCTGAAAATGATGTTGATGATCTTGCTCAAATATTCAATACTTCTTCTGATGAAGAAAGCGACGAAGACTGTACTAATGGTCTTTGTCATTTTTCTCTTAATGTTATAACCAAAAAAGATAATGAAAAAGAACTTCTCTTTGACCTCATTGAGAAAGTTCCTAACTCTGAAGATCGCCAGAAATATCTCTTAAGGTTAAGAGACTTAGTCATAAAAGAAGAAAATCCTAAGAAAAATAAATTACTTCAGGGAATTGAACCCTTTAGTATTTCTAAACTCTTAGAAAAGGTTCATTCTTCTTCTATTAATAACTATGTTACTACTAATGATCTTAAAAGATAAATTAACATTCTTAAACAAGAAGTTAATAATTTAAACAAAGAGATTAATATTTTACATACAAAAGATTTGGAAATCGAAACTAGAATGACTCTTGAAAGAATTAAACAAGATATTCCTGAGTCCTCTAAATCAAATGATCCAATTATTCCTACTGAAGAGATTGTAATTAATCAAGAAAATTCTCCTGATAAAATTCAATCTATTGAACATATTTCATATCAAAATATGTATATCCTGGTTCCGTTCTGGAGGTAGGGTAGTGACTTCACCTGAGATTTGATATTTTTGACAATAGCTGTATGTTTGTCAGTCCATGGTAGTGGATCTTTCTTAAGTCTTTGAAATAAGAGTTTACACATAACTCTTAACTTAGGAAAGAAGTCTGCAATATAGTTTAGACATCCCAAAAATCTTTGTAATTGGGTTTTATCTTTGATAACGTCAGGAAATTTGTCAGCGAATTCTATAGCCCTAGTGATAGGTTTAATAGTACCTTTGACAATGTCATGACCTAAGAATCTAATCTTAGTTTGAAACAATTTGATTTTGGGGGCCGAGATGAGATGGCTAACCCATTTTTCTTAACAATTTGTGTGAACGTGTTAAGATGTTTGAAATGTTGATCAATGTTTTGAGAGAATATCTAACTCTGAAGATTGCCAGAAATATCTCTTAAGGTTAAGAGACTTAGTCATAAAAGAAGAAAATCCTAAGAAAAATAAATTACTTCAGGGAATTGAACCCTTTAGTATTTCTAAACTCTTAGAAAAGGTTCTTTCTTCTTCTATTAATAACTATGTTACTACTAATGATCTTAAAAGAGAAATTAACATTCTTAAACAAGAAGTTAATAATTTAAACAAAGAGATTAATATTTTACATACAAAAGATTTGGAAATCGAAACTAGAATGACTCTTGAAAGAATAAAACAAGATATTCCTGAGTCTTCTAAATCAAATGATCCAATTATTCCTACTGAAGAGATTGTAATTAATCAAGAAAATTCTCCTGATAAAATTCAATCTATTGAACATATTTCTTATCAAAAATGGTATTCCATCATCACTTTAGTGGTTGATGATTTCAAAATATCTGTATCATGTCTTATAGACAGTGGAGCAGATCAAAATTGTATCAAAGAAGGATTAATTCCTACCAAATACTATGAAAAGACTAATGAAAGACTTGTAGCTGCTAATGCTACTCCTCTTAACATCAAATACAAACTATCAAAAGCTCATATTTGTAATGGTGGTTATTGTTTCAAAAAACTTCTTATACTTAGGGTTTTTAGAAAGTCTTTTAATTTTTTTTTTATGTTTTGAAGAAGGTGCAATAATTTTTTGCAATCCGAATGCTTCACAAAATGAACCAACTTCTTTTTTGAATTTAGATTTTTCATTTCCATATTTGGATTGAATATTCAATTCGGAACAAAGGTTCAAACCTTCTTTCTTAACAAAAGCAAATAATTGGCCATAAGTTATTTCATCGAAATTAATAACATTAAAGCCTGTAGTATCTTTGAGTCTTTGATGAATTCTTTCACCAAAGAGTTTGGGGAGTCCAGCAATGAATCTTTCTTTCCAAAACGATGCATTACAATCAGACCTTTTGAGAACATGAGTAAGGAAAACATCCTTGTACCATCTATAATCAGATAGTGTAGGACATCTGAGACTAGAAAGAACAATTTGAGTAGAGTCAAGTTCTTCTTTGGGATTACCCACGAAATACATGGCTATAGTAATAATGAGAAAATCGACTGCATCAGATTTCTCAATAAAGAGTCCATTTTCTTGTTCAAGAATAATGGTATGATTAAGAATTGATTGTTTGTCATTATAATTGAGGGAGTTATCCCACCAATTTTTTAATTGCCCTGTAAAACCAGAGACAATTAGACCAACAAAAGAATTTTCTGGTATGTTTTGGACAGCATAGGCCATTCTGGCAATTCCCATCTCTTGAAGAGTATTGAGAATTTCATACTCGGATTTACCATCGATGTTCCATTCATGAATGGAATTTCCATCAAAGTTGGTATTTTTGAATTGAGACCTTTCTTCGAACTGTATGTCCGGAGGAGTAGGTCGTCGATAGAATGCTTTTGTCGGCCATTTTGAATAAAGAAATGATCACTCGCTTCACCAGGAAGCTTCCGGATCAATATTTTTGAAATCTCTTGACTGAGATAAAAGTTTTGAAAATTTCTTTTTATTTCTTTTTCTTTTAATTGTCAATTCATTTTTTAATTTGGCTTTTCTTTTTAATGCCAATATTCTTTTTTCTTTGGCATGCCGATTTTTATTTTTCTTTGGCATTTCTTTTTGTAGTGCCAATTTTCTTTTTTCTTCGGCTATTAATTGCTGATTATTTTTCTTTGGCTTCTCTTTTTGTAGTACCAATTTTCTTTTTTCTTCAACATTTCTTTTTAAATAAATATGAGTAATCTGACCTTTAACCAAAGGTAGTCAGAAATCTAAAGGGTCCTGCCCACATGGTCCCCCATAAGGGTCATAACCATGTTCTTCTGAACTAGATTCACAAGAAGTTTGTTCTTGTTCTTGACTCGAAGAGGTCTTCTTTTTATGCTGGAGATATTTGAGATAAGAACTGATGATCTCAGGATCTTTCTCATTCTCGATTAAACTGAACACTTTGATCTCATGATCAGAGAGCCCGTCATTCTTTGTAGATCCTTTAGAGGATTCTTCAATTGGTTTCTTAGTAGAAGCTTTGGCAAGCTTCATCTTGTTCTTGTTGTCCTTAGCCCAAGAGGGCTTCTCGCCAGTAGCAAGGAATTTCTGCACTACACCAAGGGTGCAGTATTTGATGGAAAATCCCGACCACCATTTGATTTTGAATTCTCTAATGATAGAGATATGATAGGATTTGATTCTTACTTGTCGAAATGAGTAATTCCAACAAAGAATCCAAGGAACACGAAATTCCGCAAAGAAATTAATTCCTTTTCGGCAAGGGTCTCCGGGAGCCTTTTGAATGAAGAACAACAAAGCTTGTTGAACTTCGGAAGGAAGAATGATGTCAAGTGGACCAAAATCAGTCCACCAATCAAGAAACCATATGGAAAATGGTAACTTGGCAAATTTGTCTTCGAATGAGAAGAACCATGAATGGTCAAATGACCTAAATAAGAAGGCTCTAAACCAAGCCAATTTGTAATCCGAATAAGTGTATCCTTTGGGTGAAAAGGATTTTGAAAAGAGTTTTTCGTAAGTATTAGTAGGCCATTCAGTTGAACTGGCAACCTTCTTTATGATGCATTTTGAGTAGGCAATGCGTGTTGAATCATTAGGATCCAAAGAATGAATAATGTCAACAGATTTAGAGTCTATTAGAATAAACTCATAAAATTTATGTGTCTTTCTAGAATCTTCATAGTTCCAATGAATATTATCTGGGAAATGAATATTCATAGTACTTTTAAGAGTCTCTAGATTTTGTTTTTCAGTAAATCTAGTTGGAGTAATAATATGAATATCTTGTTTGGTAAAGTACTCACCTTTCTTTACCTTTGAAGACATGTCTTCTTTCATTGGAGTATGAGGAGCTGGGAGCTGAGCAACCATTGAGTAGGAAGAAGATGGGAATTGTCCCAATACCTGAAATTGATTTGAGGCAGGAGCCTCATTTGAGTAATACTCAGGAGTCTGCATCCTAGGTCTACTAGGACGATACATGACCTGCATTTTGTAAGAATTCTCGAGTAAGAAAATCAGGTAGGCAATTATTCTCGCCTTTGATATACTCGATATCAAAATCAAAGCTAGACAAGATAGCTTGCCATCTAGCAAAGATTTGTTTTGAAACAATATTTTTAACATCCTTTTGGAGTATCTCTTTAGCTGATTTACAATCAATTCTAAGGAGAAACTTTTTATTAAAAATATCATCTTGAAATTTAGAAATACACAACACTATGGAAAGTATTTCTTTTTTGATAGTAGAATAATTACATTTGTTCTTTAGGGGTGAGCGCGAATACGGTAAAAATGGCAAAATTCGAATAAACCCAACCGAAATATAAATTCGTCTTGAGTTAAATCGGTGTTCGGTTAGGATTGGTTTTCAATTTTAAAAATATTGGTGTTGAGGTTTGGGTTGGTTTTTTCTGAAAACCGAATCCACTCGATTTTACTTAATATATATATATATGGCTCGCAAAATTTGCCTTATAAGGTATAAAACCCCCTTTAACCCACTGAAGTCCTAAAGCCTGAATTGATTTCGTCACCTAGAACTTTCACTCATATATCTAAAATTCACATGTGTTGCCCAGCAGCCCCACCGCCCACCGCCAGCAGCCCACAGCCCCCATCAAGATCGTTGAAGCCCGATGACTGATCTCACCTCATGCCCCACCGCTGCTCACATAGCCCCACTGCTGCTCACAGATCACAGTTCTAATCATTTGGGCAGACGCGTGAGCCGACCCACAGTTCTCCACCGCCCACGTAGCTGGCGTGGCGACAATCCTCTCCATCTGGTCCCAACCTCGTGGGATTGCCGCAAGATTATCGCTTGGACCAAGTTCTTGGGTCCAAATCTTGTTATTCCCTTTAACTTGGCTTTGTTGAATTAGGTTATTTGGAGTCCTTTTGTGTTATGAATTTCTGGAATGTATTGTTATGGTTATGGAGTATGGACAGCAGACTTGATTTATGTATTGTTAAAATTGAATTTCTGAATTTCAGCCATAACTCAGAGACTCAGAGTACTGGAATGTGTTTCAGACTTGAGTGTTGTATTGTGAAATTTTCGTTTTTTCGGTTTTAAGCAAACCTAACCGAAAAAAAATTTGGTTTCGGTTTTAATCGGTTTTAGGCTTAAGCGGTTCGGTTTCGGTGTATTATGGTGTGAAATTCGGTTGATTCGGTTCGGTTCGGTTCGGTTCGGTTTTTACCGAATGCTCACCCCTAGTTGTGGCCCAAGCCAAACACCAGAATGGAATCTGACTAATTGTTCTTTAGGAAATGCAGCAGATATAGTTATATTTACCGCTAATGATATCCTCGTAGATATCCGATGCATCGGTTTTCAATAATCAAAGAAAAATAATCGACAATTAATAAATAGAAGAAAAAAAAAATTGCACTACAAAAAGAGATGCCAAAGAAAAATAAAAATCGGCATGCCAAAGAAAAAAGAATATTGACATTAAAAAGAAAAGCCAAATTAAAAAATGAATTGGCAATTAAAAGAAAAAGAAATAAAAAGAAATTTTCAAAACTTTTATCTCAGTCAAGAGATTTCAAAAATATTGATCCGGAAGCTTCCCGGTGAAGCGAGTGATCATTTCTTTATTCAAAATGGCCGACAAACTCGGATTTACCATCGATGTTCCATTCATGAATGGAATTTCCATCAAAGTTGGTATTTTTGAATTGAGACCTTTCTTCGAACTGTATGTCCGGAGGAGTAGGTCGTCGATAGTAATTTTTTCTCTCAGAACCGAATTTGATACGATTTATGTTATCAATTTCAGAATCTGAATTATCAAATTTTTCGTTTTTGTCTTTATCAAGACAATTTAGACTTTGGTCACCAGAGGTACTGGCTTCCTTATTAACCAAATTAGTGATTCTTCCAAGGAGGTTAGAATGAGAAAATTTTATTTTCTCTTCTAAGTTGCTCGGCAAACTTCTCGGAGCAAAGTGAGGAGCACTAGAATCAATAGGGAATTTGGAAGGAGTTGATTTGTTGTCAATCTTATTATTAATATGATCAACTTGATTGGCTATGGTTTGAAGTATTTGATTTGAATAATTATTTTGTTCATGAAGTTTCCTGATATCTTCCATATTTGGAGGTTCAGTACCCTTCTTTCCTGTTTTGAAAGGAGTTGCAATTATTTCTCCTTCGGGAACAGTTATTTTTATACTTGTCATAGGCGGATGAATAGAAGTGATAGTGAAAATTGAATAGGAGGAGTTGTAGTTAGCCAAAGAGATAATCATTTTTTTTTTAAATTTAAAGAAGAAAAAGAGATAATTTAAAATAGAATTAGTTTAAAAAAAATTAGGAGAGATGTTGCAGTTTTAATGATAGAAAGTTTAATAAATAATGTAATATTAGGAGAAAATTAAAAAATTGAGTTGGTAAAATTTTAGTGAGCAGAAAAGATAATTTAAAATTTGAAATAGAAGTAGTTTAGAAAAATTTGTAGAAAAGTTGCAATTTTAATGACAAGAAGTTTAATTAATAATGTAAAATTAAGAGAAAAATGGAAAATTGAATAAGAGGATTTATAATGAGTCAAAGAGATAATTTAAAAAAAAAAAAAAGAAACCAATGAGATAATTTGGAATTTGAAATAGAAGTAGTTTAGAAAAAATAGGAGAGATGTTGCGGGTTTAATGATATGAAATTTAATAAATAATATATAATTAAGAGAAAATTAGAAAATCGAATTGGAGGATTTTTAGTGAGCAAAAAATATAAATTTAAAATTTGAAATAGAATTAGTTTAGAAAATTTTGGAGAAAAGATGTAGTTTAATGATAGGAAGATTAGCTTATAATATAAACTTAAGAGAGAATTAGAAAATTGAATAGGAGGATTTATAATTAGACACGTAGAATGACAAAGTTTGAGAAATAGATGTAAGGGGAAATTTTAAATAGAAGTAGTTTAGAAAAATTAGGAGAGAAGTTGCGATTTAAACGATAGAAAGTTTTATAAATAATGTAAAATTAAGTGAATAGAAAAATGAAAATAAGGATTTGTAGTGAGCCAAAGAGATAAATTTTTTTTAAAGAAGCCAAAGGAATAATTTGAAATAAAAATAGCCTAGAAAAACAAGGAGAGGAGTTACGGTTTCAACGATAGAAAGTTTAATAAATAATGTAAAATTAAGAGGAGAATAGAAAATTGAATAGGAGGAGCTGTAATGAGGCAAAGAGATAATTTTTTTTTTAGATTTAAAGAAGCCAAAAAGATAATTTAAAATAGAAGTAGTTTAGGAAAATTAGGAGAGAGGTTGCAGTTTTAATGATAGGAAGTTTACTAAATAATGTAATATTAGGAGAAAATTAAAAAATTGAATTGGTAAAATTTTAGTGAGCAAAAGAGATAATTTAAAATTTGAAATAGAAGTAGTTTAGAAAAATTTGTAGAAAAGTTGCAATTTTAATGACAAGTTTAATGAATAATGTAAAATTAATAGAAAAATAGAAAATTGAATAAGAGGATTTGTAGTGAGTCAAAGAGATAAAAAAAAAAATTTAAAAAAGACAACGAGATAATTTGGAATTTGAAATAGAAGTAGCTTAGAAAAATTAGGAGAGATGTTGCGGTTTTAATGATATGAAATTTAATGAGTAATATAAAATTAAAAGAAAATTAGGAAATCGAATTGGAGGATTTTTTTAGTGAGAAAAAAAATATAAATTTAAAATTTGAAATAGAATTAGTTTAGAAAATTTTGGAGAAAAGATGTAGTTTAATGATAGGAAGATTAACTTATAATGTAAACTTAAGAGTTAGAAAATTAAATAGGAGGATTTATAATAAGACACGTAGAATGACAAAGTTTGATAAATAGATGTAAGGGGAAATTTTAAATTGAAGTAGTTTAGAAAAATTAGGAGAGAAGTTGCAATTTAAACGATAGAAAGTTTTATAAATAATGTAAAATTAAGTGAATAGAAAATTGAAAATAGGGATTTGTAGTGAGCCGAAGAGATAATTTTTTTTTTAAAGAAGCCAAAGGGATAATTTGAAATAAAGTAGCCTAGAAAAACAAAGAGAGGAGTTGCGGTTTCAACGATAGGAAGTTTAATAAATATTGTAAAATTATGAGGAAAATAGAAAATTGAATAAGAGGAGTTGTAGTGAGCCAAAGAGATAATTTTTAAAAAAAAAAAATTAAAGAAGCAAAAGAGATAATTTGAAATAAAAGTAGTTTAGGAAAATTAGGAGAGAGGTTGCGGTTTTAATGATAGGAAGTTTAATAAATAATGTAAAATTAGAAGAAAATTAGAAAATTGAATTAGTAGAGTTTTAGTGAGCAAAAAAGATAATTTAAAATTTGAAATAGAAGAAGTTTAGAAAAAATTTGTAGAAAAGTTGGAAATTTTAATGATAAGAAGTTTAATAAATAATGAAAAATTAAGAGAAAAATAGAAATTTAAATCGGAGGATTTGTAGTGAGCCACGTAGGATGACAAAGTAAGATGGGAGATGTAAGAGGAAATTTGAAATATAAGTAGTTTAGAAAAATTAAGAGAGTAGTTGCGGTTTTAACGAAAGAAATTTTAATAAATAATGTAAAATTAAGAGAAAAATAGAAAATTGAATAAGAGGATTTGTAGTGAGTCAAAGAGATAAAAAAAAATTAAAAAAGAAGCCAATTAGATAATTTGGAATTTGAAATAGATGTACTTTACAAAAATTAGAAGAGATGTTGCGGTTTTAATGATATAAAATTTAATGAATAATATAAAATTAAGAGAAAATTAGGAAATCAAATGGGAGGATTTTTAGTGAGCAAAAAAGATAAATTTGAAATTTGAAATAGAATTAGTTTAGAAAATTTTGGAGAAAAGATGTAGTTTTAATGATAGGAAGATTAACTTATAATATAAACTTAAGGGAGAATTCGAAAATTGAATAGGAGGATTTATAGTAAGACATGTAGGATGACAAAGTTTGAGAAATAGATGTAAGGGAAAATTTTAAATAGAAGTAGTTTAGAAAAATTTGGAGAGAAGTTGCGATTTGAACGATAGAAAATTTTATAAATAATGTAAAATTAGAAAATTGAATATAAGGATTTGTAGTGAGCCAAAGAAATCATTTTTTTTAAAAAGAAGCCAAAGAAATAATTTGAAATAAAAGTAGCCTAGAAAAACAAGGAGAGGATTACGGTTTCAACGATAGGAAGTTTAATAAATAATGTAAAATTAAGAGGAAAATAGAAAATTGAATAGGAGGAGTTATAGTGAGCCAAATAGATATATATATATATTTTTAAAATTTAAAGAAACCAAAGAGATAATTTAAAATAGAAGTAGTTTAGGAAAATTAGGAGAGAGGTTGCAGTTTTAATGATAGGAACTTTACTAAATAATGTAATATTAGGAGAAAATTAAAAAATTGAATTGGTAAAATTTTAGTGAACAAAAGAGATTATTTAAAATTTGAAATAGAAGCAGTTTAGAAAATTTTGTAGAAAAGTTGCAATTTTAATGACAAGAAGTTTAAAAAATAATGTAAAATTAAGAGAAAAATAGAAATTTGAATCGGAGGATTTGTAGTGAGCCACGTAGAATGACAATGTTAGATGGGAGATGTAAGAGGAGATTTGAAATATAAGTAGTTTAGAAAAATTAGGAGAGGAGTTGCGATTTTAACCAAAGGAAGTTAATAAATAATGTAAAATTAAGAGAAAAATAGAAAATTGAATAAGAGGATTTGTAGTGAGTCAAAGAGATAAACTCTTAATTTGGAATTTGAAATAGAAGTACTTTAGAAAAATTCGGAGAGATGTTGCGGTTTTAATGATATGAAATTTAATAAATAATATAAAATTAAGAGAAAATTAGAAAATCGAATTGTAGGATTTTTAATGAGCAAAAAAGAAAATTTTAAAATTTGAAATAGAATTAGTTTAGAAAAAATTGGAAAAAAGTTGATATTTTAATGATAGGAAGATTAACTAATAATGTAAAATTAAGAGAGAAGTTCAATTGAAAGAGTGGAGGTAGCATTTCTGTTTCATGCTATAGAAAAGTTTATACATACCTGAAACAACGTGACTTGAGCTGATAGAGTAGTTGCTTCAGTCTGTAAACTTTGAATTGTCCTCCAGTTAACTTGTATAACGTGTTTAATTCTTTTCTACTCTCCAATTCAAGCAAGGAAACCTGTTTTTCATTCAGAGAGAGAGATTAATTGGATGTTATAGACTACAAGTGATAATATTATTATTAGTCCCTAAAGTTTGTCTTTTTTGGGCTTTTAGTGCCCCTCTTGCTATGAAGTTTGGTCATGAAAACTTCCCACGTTTGGTCCCACCATTAGTGACTGGCAGAATCAACTATTTGCGGAAGCAAAAGTGTGCTTTCTTGAAAAACTTGATGGTGAGTGAAAGGAGGGGACCAAAATGGAAAAATGTAAACTTTAGGGACAAAAAATGATAGTATCCAAAATATAGAAGAAGGAAAGATTATAACCTTTTTGGTTGTTTCTGGCCACTGCATGTCCATGCCCTGAGTTCTGTCAATTTTTTGTGTGAAGTAATCATCTGAAGGGACACTCATTTCCAGTCCCTAAAGCATTTACAAGGTAATATAATCATCCGAGTGGACATTAACGTATAGATTATAAACAAAATATTATAATCATGTCAAGAGTCATTGTCAATATTTCATCAGAGGATTAAACAATTTAGCATGTTGACCTTGAGATAATTTATGTCCTAAACATCATTTCAGAATTCAAGTTTTCCTTTATTAACTAAGATCTAATCGTATCATTCCAACTTTACATATTATATTCTCGTGTGTGAATTACTGATACAGTACCTCTTAGATTTCTTTATGTGGATACTTGTATGACTGAATAAGAAGAAATGAAAATTGAAATCTGTTCTCAAACTGCTTAGGTAAAGGCACGTTTGCGAAAATTACACGCCACATCCTACCCAAGTTAGATAATGATTCCATTTTACTTTCAAAGCACTAAAGCCTTTCAAAACTAGGTTTAGATAGAGTAAATTTACCGATTGTAAAAGAGAGGATTTTGCTTTCCTCTGTTTCTGCTTTATAATGGACACTACTATTTTACATAAACATTTCTGGAATCAGAAACTATAAGTTAAAAGAATTCCTGATAAAGAAAACTAAATTCTGAAAAGTCGAAAACAAAGTCCATCTAAAGGAAAAAGGGCACACTACCACAGAAGCAAAGTTCAACAAGCAAGATTATATTGTTAATTAGATCAATGTTTGATTACTGACCAGCTACAGAATTTAAGATATCCATATTTACACGATATTGCAGCAAAACGTTACTGTGGTTTTTCTTTTCAAAGCAAACCTTCCTACATGCCAATTGTGACCAGACCAAATTCCATGTGTAAGCGAACTGAACAATTAAGATTTTCAAGACAAATATAAGTGCAATGTCACATCCATATTTTTTTCTTGTGCAGGCAAAGGAACCACCAAAGCAGGAGAGGGGAAAACAAACCTGTATTTTTCTTGACTTCTTCAAGCATGCTAATCCCACTTGTATCGATACTTCCAACAGCTGTTCTGTGATCATATTCATGAGTGATTGCTCACAACTGAATGAAGGATATAATACCTATAGTAGTAAAATACTCACCACTCATATCTAATATGATGTCTTCCAGGTTAGTTTTTCTGAATTCTTCAGTTTGTCCTCCTCATCATTTATCCATCTCGATATCCTGTTGCATGGGAGCAGAATTTGCCTTTGGGTATTGTTCGATGCTTCTGTAAGTCGTAGAATTAGAAATACTACCCATGATCGAAGTTCTTGGCCTTGTTACGAACAGATGGACACGTAGCAGTGATATCACCACCTAATAATACATATACAGATAGACAGTTACACAGTGTAAATATAAACAGCAGTTGAATATTATACTTGATATTCATATGCAAGGATTAACATCTAATCGTACTTAAGTGCAGCTTGTATTAGCTAATCCGGGAGGGGAGGTGATGAAGAAGTTAGATAAATCAAAGTGCATAGACATAATTGGGCATGAATGGATTTATCTAACAGTTGGAGAAGCAGTAAATGCCTGTAACTTCATGCTTCAGTCATGCAAGCCAAAAACTAAGGCAGATGAAAGTGAGGCAGCAGAGTTCAAGTTTGATGTTAAGGAAAATAGTTAACTATCTACAGATGAAGTTCCAAATGTTTTCTAAAATTGGCGACTTCTGGATCTTGTTTTCGATCTCTAAGTCGTCAGTTAACAAGTTAAAGATCGAAAAATAGTGTGATAGCCAAGCTGGGGAAGTGTTTTGGAGAGAGATAGACGCATATTGACATTGGAAGAACTGATTATGCACAATGAAAGCAATCTTGAATATTTCATTGTCATCAAACAAAGAACATAAAATCTTGCTTGAGCATTCCTAAAATCAAGAAATGGAGCAAAGATACAAACACATGTATCAAGATTTTACCTTCAATTTGTCAAGATGAAAAGCAGGGTTGATAATTTTTCTGTGTTTTGCCCATTTGTCTTCCTCAAAGCTGAGAAGACCTTGCGAAATCAACTTCGTCACTGGATTCGAATTCGCCGGATTCTGGTACATATTGAACTTGTTCATAACCTCCTTAACTAATTCAGGATCAGTGATGATAACATGAGGTGTTGGCCCAAACCAGAAAACGGACTCTTTTCCTGCAATGTAACATGAGATAAAGTAAATTCTCAACAGATGAAGCCCAAAACATGATTTATTTCTAAAGGCATTAAATCAAACACATAACATGCATTTAAAAACTAAAAGAAAATCAAGAAATAGGAAAGTGCTTTCTTCAAGTAGATAATAGAGTTAACTCAAAAGCCCTAAAAATACTCAAATTCCACAAAAATCAATCTTCATCTCAATAAAAATTCACACACAAACATTTAAAAAAATAAAATCAGAAGAAAACCAGAATATAAGTCAGAATTATGAAAAAAAGATATTAACAGCACAAATTCTGAGACTCAAAATTCAGAATATACGATGCAACTGAGGTTTTACGGCACCAAAATCTGAAAACCCCAAAACATTAATTAATCAAAATCCCTAGAATTTGTTCCTCAGAAAAGCCCTAAATTTTTGGCATGATCAACGAATGAAGATTGATCAATCAGCAGAGAATTTGGAAACCCCCAATCAAGTGAGAGAGAAAAACAACAAGAGAAGCATACTTTACCTGCGCCTCGCTCAGCCGTTCACGATCCCAATCCACTCCTCATTCACCATTCCATCCCATCCCATCCCATCCCAAAATCAGAGACACCAGCGTTGAACGAATTCGCCGGACGCCGCAAGTCCTATTACACATTAAAAAGAAAATCAAGAAACAAGAAAGTGATTCAATCGATTGTATGCTATGCTGGAAGAAAGAGCGTACCTTGCCGCCGTATCAGTTGGCGTTTGCGGGAATATGATAAAACGGACCTAATATTTATAACGTTGTATGCGGAAAAAATACGCTTCCAATGGCCACTAATATGGACTGTCGTTTTATGACCGTTTTCTTTCTACATTGACTAGCCTAATTAAGGGAAGTATCAAGATTTTTATTAGTAAGTATATGTTGAATAAGTGTGGGTGTCCGGCGCCACTGAGAAAGAGAGAGAGGCCACAGGAGCGAGTGAAATTTGCTTATATATTATTACTAATTTGGGCTTTTAGTGTAACGGGCCACAGAGTTATATAAAATAAAATGTGTAATGGGCTCTTAATATTTTATTTTAAGTAGATGGTGTATATTATAAACAATTTAACAAATTATATAATTTTTGTAACATTTACAATTATATAACTAATTATTTTAAAATTATATATATATATATTTAATGTATTAAATTTATTTGTATAATTTTATATAAATTTTATTTTGTGTATATATTACATATAATATGCAATATATAAATAAGTATTCGAGTCATCCGATTTTTTTTTGCTGTTCAACCAAAATGAACCAATGACCCAAAGGACTTCGTTTATCCTGTTCACTATGTGCAATCGGGTTTAAAAATATTGTGTTCTAGTGCAGGGATGTTAAGATACGGGTACGGGTGTATAAATTTTTAAAATTTTTAAGGTGCAATAAATTTTAAAATTAATATATGAAATGTTTGTAGTTCACATAAAATTTAAACAAATTTTAATAATTTAATATAATTAAGTAACAAAACACTAATTTAAATAACATTAGCTCAATCCATAAGTTATAATAAAAAATTCAATTAGAAAACATGTGACACCTTGAAAATGGTGCCGCCATAATTAGGTGAAGAATTCATTTGTGGTTGAAAGAATTAATTTATGTTTTACATTTAAAGTGATTAAAGTGGAAGACCAAATCATAAAAATACAAGTCTTTTTTTTTAAAGAAAGAGTATCTGATCATGTTTGTGTCTAACTCATATCTTATCCACATTTCTAAGTCAAACACTTACTTGAATATGACAATTTCAAAAGTAAGTTTATATGCGTGTAAGTATGCGTAATTTACTTAATATAATAAGAGATGTCATTTAGAACAAGTCAGTCATGCATGCAATATTAACATTAAAAGAGTCGACACATTATCCTAGGGGTTTGAAAAAGGCTTGATTACTTCAACTAGCAATGTGCATATAATTATGAGATCAACATGTAAACAACAGTTTAACCCTTCAAATGACCAACTAGTAGTGTGCAAAAGATTCAAGCATTTATCCTAAAAATTCATACATAATTCAAAACTATAATTTAAGACCAACTAATACTTAATCCACTACTTACATAAATTTTAAGACACTAAGTAGATTCAACGAAGTCTCCCCAGTCAGTCACCTGTCCGCCTCGTCGTCTATAGAACCTTAAAATATTAAAGTAGCATCATGAGTCTTCTCTCGGAGGAGAAGCCCAATGAAATAACATTTTAAATACAATTGCACTAAAAAGACTAATTAGTACATTAGGATGAAATCAAAAGTGCTTCATATATTGGCCGCGGGCCTGTATTTATAATGTCAAATTTAGCGACGATTTTCAAAAATTTGTTGCTAAAAGCGGGACTCAATCCTTAATTGGTGGTGCCCAATGGTCGAGATTCTTCATTTTCTGCGCGTTTAGCGATGGTTAATAACCATCGTTAACTTGAAACTTGACCCGTTTTACCTAGTTCGCATGACCCCGTTGCTAAACTGTCGTAACCAGCGACGACATTCTTGACCGTCGCCAAATATGTTAACTTTTACCATTTGACCGACCGTCGTAAAAACCGTTGCTAATTGCAATGGTTGGCATAACTGTAGGTAAAACGCGTATTTTTTGTTGGCATTGTTTCAACGATCTCTCTAAGTACACAAGTAATTGTGAAGGTGAGAAAAGATTAAAAAGATTCACGATCAGTGCAATGTCATAGCTGCATATGCCGAGCAAATGTGCAAGATATATGAGTTTGTGAGATTTTTCCGTGCAAGGTATTCAGTTTGTGGAAAAAATATTTGTTTTTTTAGGTCTTATAAAATTTCTCACTTTATGGTTAATTTTGGTCCTGTTGATTTTTAAAAATTGAAATTCGCATTGTACCCTTTACATTTTCAATTAGTCCGGTGATTTGCCATACTTGGGGTAAAAGTTGCAGGACCAATTTCAAAAATTTGAAAGTGAATGTGACCAAAATCTTAAAGTCGGAAACATATATGACGGAAAAAAATGTTTACTATTCTCGATGGAAACATATAATAATCTATTAAAAACAATTTGATCAAATTAGCCTATAATATGTTTTAATAAAATTCTACGTCATCCAATAATAATTTACAAAACAGTTTTTATTGTCTACATATGAGTACCTTACGTACAGTTTTTTTTAAGCTTTATTGTCTAAATATGAGTACCTTACGTACAGTTTTTTCGTTGAGAATACTTCTATTTCTGTTTATATTGTTTAGTGTTCCTATTTTTAGTATTTTAGATTAGGACATGCTCATTCAAAAGCTATAAAACGTTTAGTAAATTTGGATTTACTTAATATTGCTAACGTCGATACATCCAAAAAATGTGAAAGATGTGTAGAAGCAAAAATGACGAAATTATCATTTAGAAAATTTCTAATCTAGACTGACTATGGGCCCGTTTACTAAGCTTATTTTAAATATCTTATAAGTTGTTTTGAGAGTTATTAAGATGTAATTTTTAAGTAGCTTATAAGTTGTTAAAGTGTTTGACGAATAAAACTTATAAGCTCTTTAATAATAAATTTTAAAAAATATTTTTTTAATTTTAAATTAATATAATTTTTTCGATTCTTTTTAATTAGTTTTTTTTTCGAAATTATTTTTTTCTGAAAACAAAAATCGAAAATATTTTTTTTTTCGAAAATAAATATATTTTTCCAAAAAATAATTTTTTTCCGATTTTTTTTAATAATTTTTTTTTTTCAGAAATTAATTTTTTCGATAATAAAAAAATTGATTTTTTTAAATTTTTTTTTTCCAGAAATTATGTTTTTGGTAAAACAAAAAAAAAAGGACGGATTAGATTGAATTTAGAACGAGTTTGGGCCGGGATGGATTGAGGTATGATAGAGCTTATATAATTTTTGTAAAATAAGTTGGATAACCCAACTTATTTTTTTTGGAGCTTAAACATCTTATAATACCAAACTAAAATTAATGAACTTATAAGCTGTTAAACAGCTTATAAACTGTTTTAAAGAACTTATAAGTTGTGTCAAACACCCCCTATATCCATCATTCTTTTCTTCAATGTAACCAGATGCTCCTTTTCTAAAATTCAGACAATGGCAAAAGAGGATCAATTTGGTTATTAAACATGCTTCATGGATGATCTTTAGTGTCGGAAACTGACGTTGCAATTTTCCTTGTTTTTTCAGCACAAGCTCATCTGTGGAAGCCTTCATAAATTGTTCAATAAAAATCAGTTGGTCCACGGTGTCAAAATGTAGAGGGTATTTCAGTGTATTATATAAATGTCTATATATATCGATATATTCTGTTTTGTGGTAAGTACAAAGCAACAATGTGTTGGGTATACTCGTGTACTTAGCTTTGTTACATTCTTTGTGATGATCGTGTATAATACAGTATCCAAGTGGTACTAGTATGCATTAATATCGATTATCTGTCTTTAATAAATTCTATATATGTATGTATATCGTAATTATGAACCTTGTCGAATTGAATGCACTCAAATCGACAAGAATGAATATTGCACTCAAACCGACCCGAGTGGTTCATGGTTCATGGTTCACTCTGTCCGAGTGATTCATGGTTCACCCGGCCCGAATGAGTCATGGTTTAGGGTTCATGATTTAGGTTTTAGGGTGTAGGGTTTTTTTTAAATTAATTTAAATTATTTAATTAGGTAATAAGCTGAGATGGAAAGTCAATTCATCAATTGAGCTTCATAAGGTGATCACTCGTGGTCTCCATATCAAAAATGTATATATATATATATTTAATTATTTTAAGATTTTATTTATAATTTTTAATTTACACTATTTTTGAATTAATTTAATATTTGAATAGATGAGGTGGAGAAAATATAACACTGACTTGGACAACAAATAAGCACCTACATGAGAAGAGAAATAACTCGAATTAGGTTAGTTAAAAATTTTGAACAAAGCGAAATATCGAGCTCAAAATAAAATGAAGTATGTGCTACCAAGAAAGTGTAAAAAACCAAATGATGTTTATTTCTTCGGTTGGATCCCTGTTCCACTTTTCGTATTCTATTGATATTTCATTTCTTCTGGATCTTTAACATATGGACTTAGAGTATTGTGATTCGTTGAATATTTTTTATTATTACACGTGTCATTTATTCATATTATAAAATACAAAGTGGAACACGAATTATGGAATATATAATCTCATTCCTTATTTCTTGGCATTTTACCGACCAATCAAGATCACTTATTCCACTTTAGAGTTTCAGTTTATTCTCATTACCTTTAAATATGTTATTTATTATGTGTATTATATTAAGGTTAAATTTTATATGTACCTAGGTGCACCGTGCATTCACAATGTATTATTTTATATGTATCTAAATATACCTTGCACTCACAATGCATTTTAGAATCATGCAGCTTGTTATACTGAAAATGCACTTGTTATTAATAGTTGCACAGTTCAGTATAAACAAGCTATATTTTTCGATATAACAAGTTGCATGATTTTAAAACGCACTATGAATGCACGGTACTCTTGGATGCACACGAGACCCCTCATAAGTAGTAAAATACAAGAACTAACACCAAAATGAAATAGAAAATTTGTGCACCAAATCAAGTAGGATTTTTTTATTATTTTGATAAAAATGCAAACTAATAAGTGTGGCATTTATTATTCATAAAAGCAAATCCATAAAAGCAGAATCCGTAGCAACTGTTAGATTAGGAGGATGATAAGGAGGAGGAAGAGCATTTGATTTCGACGGATAATGTCTTGACAATACCATGGCATGGGTCTCCTCCAAATGCATCATTTGATATACTAATCCCACAACTCTGTTTTCCCATACATGCCTGGATATAACATAACAAAATTAGATCCCCATGTTCATTCCATTTTCATATTTAATACTCTAATACACAACACCGTCAATCAACAAAATATGTTTTACGAACACAGGTTTCACGTGTTAATGTAACAAGTCTTAAGTTTCTAAAATATACTATGGAGTGCACAGGAGATTCATTCTAAATAAAAGTAATATGACACCACTCATCACCGACCGACCCGATAATCAAACAAACCTCCCCTTTTCCCCTCCCCCCTTCTTTTCCAGACCCCTAAGTATTATGTCGATTACCAGGTAAAAGTAAGTTCTTAAAAGTATTATTTGTGTAAATAAGCCTCTCGAGTATTTTTTTTTTCAAGTTCAAATAAGCCCTTAAAGTGTTCTTTTTGGTGCAAATAAGCCCTTTATCTTTTCAAAATTGAACAAAAGAAACTTTATTTCACAAAATCATGCCAACATAAGAAAAAAAGACAAAATTACAAAATAAAATTATAATAATTTTCAATTAGAAGCATTTTTTTTGCAAGAAACACATTAATTTATTAAAAAACACTAAATTAAAATAAAAAAACTAGTGCAAGATTTGGTGGTATATAAATAAGAAAATGTATTTTTATTTTTAGATTAGTTGAAGTGCATTTTATTAATCTTAAAACCTTATCCTTATCCCTTTATACAAACAAGAGAGAGAGGTCATACCTGAGAGACCACTGAAAATGAATTGGGGGAATGGCAGTTGCCTTTTGAAAAATTTTGACAGTTGCCTTGTGGAGTTCCATAGCTTGCAAACTTAATGAAGGATATAGTGTTTCCATCATCACAGTGCAAGTACATTTCAGGTGCCATGCTATTATTATTCAATGAAATACTCCCATTTGGTTGCAACCAGGCTCGTAGAGGAGGATAATGATTCTCTGAAACTTGAGCACAAATGGTTTCTGTCAAATGTGGCTTGATAGAAATCTCAAACGTGCTTTTTTCCGTCTCCTCAAAGACGACCAGCAAATTTTTGGATGCCTGCAACCATGACCTCGGCACGTGATACCTGAATATATATTCGAACAACAATGTCCCTCAATTACTCCAAATATAATGATGCTACGACATTTTAGATTCACCATAACTGCAATTCCAATGAACAATTAAACTGGATAGAAGATTACCAAGATTGAGTAGGTCGACCACAGCCTTTTACACACTTGTTGGAATCATAAGCTCCACGATAATCGCAAGTATGACATCCATCCTTGGGGGCATTTAACGTCCAATACCTACCTATGTGGTGACCATTGACCCATGCCTGACCTTTCCCCATACTTCCAAAATCAAGGGAAACTGGATCCAATCCACCAGGGGCATCAAAATATGTCTGGAGGAAATATAAACTGATGAAATAATCTTTGGAAAAAGAAAAGAAGAAAAGATCTTACTATAAAAAGGAATATAGACTACTCAACACACACAAAAATGTGTGCTATAATATTTCTTGTGAAAAAGACCAATGGTATAGTTGATTAAAAAGTTGTTTGTTTAAGTAGTATTATTCCTGAAGATACAAAAATGAGATATGAGCAATCAATTTAAAAAAGAGAGAAAATTTTCCTTGGTATGAACACAAGGCCAAGAAAATTAAACTTAATTGTTTATCTTCTTTACTCCCTCTGTCCCAAACTTATTTAACCCTTTCCATAAAAGGCAATAAAGCAATTACACCCTTTTCAACTATCCCCTCCCAACATTTCAAAATTGCATCTCATGCCATTACTTTTACCCACAAAAAGACATCTTCTTTAATAATAAAATAAAAAGGACTACGATAGGCTCAACCAAAAACCACTTTATCATTTTAAATATTAATAAACGACTCTCACATTAAAACCCGAGTCAAAAGCAAAGGAGTAAATAACTTTGGGATGGAGGGAGTATATGGTTAGATATGCTTGCAGATATTCTTCAAAGCACTGAACAAAAAACAGTTGAAAAATATTATACTATTATTTAGGCAAGGTGCCTTTTTTATTTCATTAAATGACTAGTCTAAAAGGCCAGGCACCATGTCTGGGACCTATGGTGGGACATTTTCTGGACTGTCTTTTCTTCTCAGAGGTGGATCTTGCCCAAGAGCATCTTTAATAGCTCTCACAACTTCTAGTGAGAGATTATATATGATCAAAAAAAGTAACACAGTGTATAAACACTCTAAACATATTAAAAGGCCAAGTCAACCCAGAAATTGTCGATATTCAACCCAAATGTTGAAAATCATTAGCACAAGTTTATGAAGTATCTTTCATGATGTAGGATTGTAGATAATTCTTTTAATTATTTGTAGTAAATGCTGGATAATCCGGTGAAGTAAGTTTGTGTCCTCTTTTTACGTACACACACCAAGCATTTGGCTTTTTTATGAACGAACAACAAAAATGACAGGAACAAAACTAAGCTTATGAAAGTTCAAAGACTAAAAAATTTGGTTTTATACAACACGCATATGAGTTCGAAGGCTTATTAATGTTATTGGAAATACATATGTGCACACCTGGTAAAACATATTACGGCTCAAGTATAGCATAGACAAAAACGAGAAAACATTTAATGATTTGGATAAAAGATATCATGTAGAACATGAATTACCATTTCTTGAATTACACCTTTGGTGCCTAATAAAATTCACACACACAAGGTAAATAGATCAAATAGCATCCCAACAACTCAGTTTAATTAAAACAAATTCTATAAGTAAATAAGATGGCAATTCAGTCATATATCCCACACCTGGAAACTTGCTAAAATACAGCAGTCAGATAGCCTGTATCAAATCGATTACAAATCTTACCTGGCATCAAAGCATATACATTTTGGGCAGATATATTTTTTTCTTTTTAAATAGAGCTAATTCAAAATAATCACGACCTTTTCACATTTTTTCAACAACATATGTTTTTAAAATTCACAGTTCGAGACACAGCCTTTCAAATGGTTGCAATTCTATCACATGACTATTTTCCGGCATGTCTTGCAGATGTTACTCATATAATTGCAAAATTAAGAGGCTGTGATTAAATTGAGACAATAACAAATGTTTGTGAATTTACTTGCATTTTTTCCAAATATTTTCCGGTTTCCACATCAGCATAAGTTGCCGGAAATAGTCATATGACATAATTGCAAAATGTTAAGAAGTCTATTAAATTACAAATATTAAAACATGTTTCAATTGAAAAAACGTGAAAAGGTCGTGATATCTTATGCAATTTTTATAATTTAATATCACATAAGGCAATTAAAATAACCAGGTGTTGTTTCATGCAGAATTCGATTAGTTACCTTGTACCAGGAAAATCTGGTTGCAGAGGCATCAGGTTGAAACTCAGTCCATTCTATACTTGGATCTTGATTGATGGAATATATTTTCAAGTATTCTCCCTTAATCCCAACCTGAAATCAAATTTCATCACTCTACGTCATTGATTGTTTGATTGCAGCTAATGAGAGCATGCCCAGAATGCATCTATTATACTAGAGTTTTAATTTTATGGGATCAATATATTTATTTAGTTAAATTAGAATATAGTACTTGCACGTTTTTTAGTGAAGAAAACTAGGGTTTTACCTTCTAATTAGGGTTTTTTTTTCCATACTTATAACATTATAGAGTTTATTTGGTACACTTCTTATTTATCTTTTATTATTATTCTGGTTGGGCTTTTCAATTTAAATTAGATTCCTTTTAATTGAAGTCTAGAATAAATGGCCTGTGAGCTTATGTTACTTAAGGCTAAGTTAGGGTTAAGATTTAGTCAATTTAAACAAGACTTATCTAGAAGTTAGAATTATCTTTTGATAATAGATTGCAGCGGTTGTTTAGGCTGTGGCAGGAGTTTTATTTTCAGTTCAGTAGTATCATTATTGATATCCCTTAGTCTTAACGCTTTCAATATTATTATATTATTAAAAGGAGGCATGTTTACCCTAAGCAGCACGTCTTTAAGCACTAAGCAGAAGTTTTCTTCAAAAAAGTTATGTGTGTATATGCACTAAGCAGAATATTTACTGTTTTGTTTGTAAGTAACAAGCACATAAGCGACATGATAATGAAGATGATTAGTTTGGTACTTGCTTGCCTTTGATTGGGATATTTATTGTTTACTACTTTGTACTTTTGAAGTTCGCTATTTGTTCTTGAGGTTATGCCTTTAATTTGTGTCATTTAAGTGCTTTTGAACTTTAATCTAATGGTTATTTACATGCTAATATGTTCAATTTAAGTTTTCATAGTGCTTTTATGAATTTAAGTTTGCATGGTGCTTTTATGAATTTAAGTTTACATAGTATTTAATCTAAGTTTGTACTTTGGAAGTTATTTACACCGTTGCGCCTCGGTGCGCCTTGAGCCCGTAACAACTATGATTAGAACATTCAAGGTCATTCTTCACAGTGACTGTCCTTCTGCGATTAAGACCTTTCTTACAATCTAACTATGAAGAATATAAAAGCCTTATATATTAAGCAAAATGTTGTTTGTGAAAATATCCATGAATACAACATTACTCTGATCCTCTTTCAGTTGGCTACTTGGCTTATGACATCATGTATAAATATTGCTGTCGTTTTCTCATGCAGTATAATCGATTCTTGGTGCAATGTTTCCAATAAACTAGAGAGTTTTTAGGAACATTAATTAGTTTAATGCTAGAAATAAGTTGCCAGGTCATTCATATTTAATGCAACTAACAGTTCAATGCTAGAAATGCAAAATAATATATTGCTAAACATAATAACATATGTTTTCTTTCATTACGCAAGCTACAATAATTGCAGCATATACGAAAGAAGTTACTCATAAGTACCTGATAGGTCCATTCAAATTCTGTTATATCAAGATCTCCAGTTTTACACCCAGTGAGCTTTATATGACCCCTGAAACCTGCCCCATCCTTCTCAATAAATGCACCATAATTCTGAAGTAAAAGAAAATAAGAAGGATGTAACATAGATTTGAAGCTCACAAGGAAATATTTAGCAATTAAAATTGAGCACAATGAATACATGCAATAAATTTTACATAAATGATGATAATATTGGAATAAGATTTTCCTAATATCCAAAGTGTTCAACTCAAAAGCAATGCCTACGAAAGTTCCATTTTTACTTAAGTTTACGAAAGGCAAAGAGGTTCCATTATGGGGTCTTAATAAAAGGTGTCCTAAAATAAGAAGCATATATTCACAGAAGAATCATAAAAAATATGATGACCATTAGCCAGAGATATACGAAAGAAAGTAGATTACCTGTAAGCCCACTGTCTGAGATAACAGTACGATGTCGTTATATCCTTGTATCAGCTCAACGGGCTGAATTACCTTTATCCATTTACCTTTTGCACTACCTTGAATTTCAAAATTGCAACATATACCATGAACTGATGTTCAATTTAATATATAATAATCATGGAAGGAAGGCAAAGAAAGAATATTTTTGATATAAACAAAAGGTTGCAATGAGATAACGAGGAACCATGTCTCGAGTAGGAAATACATTTATTGATTAAATCAACAACTAGTTGAGAAATTTGAGATATTACAACCTCCCTAATATCTGTATGCATACATCTTACACGTACAAACTGATAAACAGATATTTGCTTGAGTATCATTTTAACATGCATGCACACTGCTTTGTATTAAAGCCTTATACACGTGGAAACTTTAAAAAATGGATATTCAAACTCTGGACCCCTTTCATTTGGCCTGGCCCTGTTTACTAACCACTTCCTATATGAACTTAACATGGCAGAAAGGAGTGTCACTTTAATATTAGTAAGGCACAATGCATTTTCAGTTTTAAGTGTTATGTTTAATTTTGAGAGGTCCATGGGCATTAAGTATACTTCTATTTTAAAAGTCCCCCAAGTATCAAATAGTGTAATGTCTAGGCTACGTTCATTTTAAGACTCACTCGGATGGATTTAGAATTTTGCGATCCACTTCTCTTTCTAGTTCGGGATTTCCACATCCACTCTTATAAAATACACTTACACACCTACTTCCACAAAATCCCAATCGATATCTTTTCTCCCATCATCCATTCTCTCCCCTACTTTCCTTTTATTCAATAAAATATAATATTACAACATCAATCACTATTAAATATTGATTTGACATAAAGCAAAATCTCCACCTATCAAAATCCCAAAATAAACACATACTTTTACTATTCACCAGAATTTTAAAATCCAGACTTCCCCCGCACACCTAAGAGCACCTGAAATATCAACGAGTGTAATGTCCAAGTCCCTAGCCAGGTGATGGAAGTTGATGGTAATTGCCAACCATTAACTTTGTCATTGATAGTTTAACGACAAAGTTGAGGGGTGATGCAATTTTTGTTAAATGTTGATAAAAATGTCAACGGGTGATATAATTTCGATCAACTTTCATCACCAAGGGACCTAGACATTGTATTTTTTATACTTAAGGGACTTCCTATAATAATAAATTATACTCTTAAGGAACTACCACAATAGAACTTAATACTTCAGGGACTTAAAGGTGTGTTTTGCCTTTAATTAACTATCTTCAATGAGATACGGAGTGTGCAAAAAGAATTATAACACAAGAGTATACCTGTAAATTGGCCATTTACAAATATATAGACCAAATCACGCATGCTGTCGATGGTAAGCACAGGATTAACTTCATTTTCTTCCCAAAATGTGACGTCCTCTTCTGTAATATATATTCTGCATGTTGTGAGGTAAATTATGAGCATCGCATTAATCAGATGTTAATGATCAAATGAGTAAGCATTGTATGATGTGCCATGTCATATAGTATGTTTCCTTTCAAGATATTTAATCGTGGATATACTTTAATAAGTTGAGGGTTTAACTTGGTCTATTTATCTCATAGATAGAATCCTGATTTACCTCAACTACTTGATGACAGAGATAGTGTACACTGATACACTTCATCAACTTGTTTCGGTTGCTTATTCGACTTTCTCTTTTACTGATCAATTTATTGTGGTTTTATCGACTGGATATTTTATTTCCATGTTCTCAACTTTTATGGGTTCTAGTGCTTAGGATTTGAAAACTAGTCATATTACTCATTTTCTTAGTGCTTGTAAATAACTCTCTTTAAAAAGGAGTTTGGAATGAACTTTGTAGTTTGAGCTCTTTACAGATTTTGATTACTCCTACCAAACGACAGAGTTGCTGAAACCAATCCTGAAGTCTCTGTTTTGCGATGAGGTGTAATAGCATTTTGGAGAACAAATTTACAGGCTTATAGCACAATTTTATGCTCGCTGCGGACCTTCTAGGAGTTAAACTCTTCGGTTTAGGTGTAGATTTAAATTCGAGTCTTTTTTGACTGCTGTTTTCTACTTCAGCCCAAGACAGTTTTGATAGAAATGTCGAAGGAAAATTTTCCATCAAGGGGGAGTTCTTTCTGTAAAAGAGAAGGCCTTCATACTCAAATGGAATTTGCTTTTTTGCTTTAGCTGATCTTCTCTGAGATAGAGAGGAGACTGGTAATTTTTTGTGCACAAAGGTTGAAGCAATGAGAATCTGAAGTGGAAAAAAAAAAGCCTAGATCCTTTCAAAACAAGATGACTGGGCATAAGTTTTAAACAGAGTATTACTCTGGCATTCTTCTATTTGCAGAGCTTTAACTTATATAAGGTAAGATCACATACCTGGTTGTATACCACAAGTAATCTGACTGGTCTTTCGTCACGTTCAATTGCTCTAAAATGCCTCGGTATGTGAAGTTTGTAGGACTCCATACACCAATTGGCTCTTTAACATACTCCCAGGTTTTAGAGATATACTCAACTTGATATGGCGCCAGCAATATCCCAGGTTCAGGATCATTTAGGTAAGAAGCAACATCAATTCCAGTGGTCTTAATTGAAGTCTGAGCCCCAATCTGTTCCAAGTATCATAATTAAATACTTAACAATTCATTTCTCAGGCTAAGTTATTGCCTGTTTACCCTGTACTCATAACAATCAGCTTTTTTCATTAACATATTTGCATCCCCTAGAGAATACCAATCTATGTTGCATAGGTGCGGGGGGTGCGGGGGCGATAAGATACATGTACGGGGATACGGATTTATAAAAAATTAGGGTGCAATACAAATACGTCTGTTTATTTATATTTTATTATATATAACACCTATAAAATATACAGAATTTTAAAAAATTTATATATCACATGTATGTAATTCACATATAATTTAATCATTTTCAATAATTTAATGAAATTAAGCAAGATAACACCATTCAAATAACATCAGCTCAATACATAAGTTATACTAAGTAACTCAATTAAAAAAACAAGTGATATATTGTCAATTTAAGTTACGTTAATGTTCAATTGAAATAACACATCTAGTACCATTTAGAGTTTTAGTCTTGAAAAATGCGAAAATAAACAAAACAAAAATAAACAAAAAAATGATTTTTTTCTAAAAAAATAGTCGCTCACGCACCCTTCCCGCACCGGATACGTATATCCTAATTTTTTTTTTAAAATTATTCACGGATTCGTCACGTGGCATATCCGGTGCGAATCCGACGCGAATCGCACCTGCACCCGCCCCCATAGGCGTATCCGATACTGCACGGTGATTTTTTTAGAAGAATATGTGTATTATAGCTACCAATTTAAGATGTAACCACGACAGCAAACAGTTTGTGTAAAAAGATCAGCATTCACCAGAATAAAAACCCACTACATATTGAGTTCTTCTAATAAATAATACTCCCTCCGTCCCGTGATTACTGCAACACTTGCCTTATTTGGACGTCCCACATTACTACAACACTCCCAAAATGAAAACAAACATAATATTAACACACTCACAATACCCTTATATTATTCCACTAAAACCCACTTTACTTGATTTGTGTGTTGTTTTCAATGTTGTAGTCCTCTTGGGACGGAGGGAGTAATAAATTTAGCAACAAACTTGGAAGATTATAATCTCAAAGGGTATTATACTAGTTTGAACCAAAGTTAATTTTACAAATGACAATAAAAATTGGCCGATGAAAACACAAAATTTCGTGTCTTGAGATCTTTTATATTAATTTACACAGAAAACATACTAGAGAAGCTTAAAGCTGGCAGAAAGCACAGTCACTCACATTAGCAAGACTTAGAACATCAATTTATAACTGCTAAAAGCATAAGTTATTTATAATTTTATATATATACCTCTGCAGTATTAAAGGCAATGTTCTTGCAATCCGGCAAAATGCTTACTGACCATGGGGGTAAAGTGTATACTTGATTCAGGAATCTGACTGTTGCAGAATTATGCTCATCAATATTAGCGAGAAATGCTGAGCACTTGCTTCCTTTATTACGGTAGACATGTGCCTGAAAACAGTACACCAAAACCATGTATCTAACTCTTGGGGAAAAAAAAAGGGAAAGAAAAAGAAAAAGAACACTAGTACTTTCATTCTATTTAACTGAAACACACAAAAAACTAGATTTAGAAAAGAAAAATGTATTCAACTATATTGACGCTCTTGAATTCAAATGTACTAACTAATGCTCAAATGATTTTAATTTTGCATTGGTTTAATTTACTTTAAGTTTACAAGTTAAATTACCAGGATGTGTAGCTCCCGGTTGAAAGGTAAAAGAATTGTTCTTTTAGGATTATGAAGAATCCATTTATGAGGTACGTGATAGAATAAAGTTTAGGGGGTTTCAAGCCATATATAGTGCAAATTTCAAAGAGTTTCTTATATCAAATACTAAGAGAGATTAGATTTGCATCGTCTAGTTTGTTTGCTAGTCCAATTTAGGATTTCTCATCACATTTTCGTTATCCTTCTTCAATGAATAAATTCTTCTTGTTTCTGATAATAGAAAAGTATTATACTTCAGAGGAATTTAATAAAGGTCAACAAGATCCAGTGAGAAGATATGTGAAAAATAAGAACATAGAAACTGTATGCTTTACCAGCAAATGAGCAAAGAAACCATTAAGGCTAGTAAATATGTGCTAATTATAAAAGTAATTAAGCAGCAAATATGAGTGGATACAGACCTCCTGGTTGGGTCCCAATTTGATATAGTGAGCCGAAGGAGCAGCAACAAGAGCAGGCTCGCAAAGCTTTATGGCAGCATGCAGGTCTTTCAAGTGTCCTGATTTAGGTTCTCTTAGCAGTCCTAGACAGTGATAAAACTACTGAGCAAAAAGTGACATAAGCCTAGATGTCATAGCTATTTAAGTTGAAGGAATTTTCAAGAAAAGAGTTTTGACATTGTAAAATCTACCATATTCATCTTCTGGAGACAACGGGATTTTGGTCCCCATCTTTCACCACTATCAAATTTGGTCTTGGAAGTACACTTTTACTCTCGCATTTGGCCCCACCGCTAGTTGACCGTCTGTTAACTGACGGAATCAACTATATGAGGGTGCTAAATGTAATTATTTGAAAATTATTAATCACATTTAGCACCCACAAATAGTTGAATCCATCAGTCAACGGACGGTGGGAACAAATATGGGAGGTAAAGGGTACTTCCAGAACCAAGTTTGATAGAGAGTGAAAGAGGGGACCAAAACTGGAAGAGGCACTCTTGCATGAGATCGTCTCACGGTGAGACAAAGTGTAATTTGGGCATTGCCGCTTTAACACTTTGGGAGAGGTGGGTGTTAATTGTGCTAAATTGTACTCCGCTCATGCATGAGACCATCTCATACGAGTTTTTGTCAAACTTGAAAAGGGTAAACTTTAGTGACCAAAAATGATAATATCCACTGGAGACGTCGTGTTCTATCTCAACGCTTGTTAGAATAATATGTATATAGATGGGCCATTAGTAGGGCTTTATTAGAATAGCCTAGTGTATATATAAATATGTGCTCTTATCTTTGATATATATATAAAATATGTCCCATTATGTTTTACGATCTACACACAGAAAATTTTCTCCCATAATATGTTTTACGATTGTCGTTTAACCTGATATCAGAGCAGGGTTCCAAAATTTGAAAATTAGGGCTTGTTAATTACAAAAAAGTAGGGTTTGAGAAAATTAGGGTCTGGGTATAAATTTAGGGTTTCACCATTTCCGCTCATATCCAGTCAACACCGCCCACATAGGGAGGTGCGTCTTGTCCCGGCAACCCTTCGCCTAAAGTCCGTCGGCCGGCAGCACACGCACGCCAGCGGAGTTTTCTTCACATTTTTTTGTGGATTCTGTGTTTTACATGCGTTCTGAGGGTGGTATTATGTTGATGGTTGTGTATGTGGATGATATTACGATTATTGGAAGTGATTCTAAAGGGATTGCATCTTTGAAAGCTTTCCTTCCTAGTAAGCTTACTACCAAAGATTTGGTGACACATAAATATTTCCATGGTGTTGAAGTGAGTAGTAAGCTTACTACCAAAGATTTGATCTATACACGGAAAATTCTCCCCTAATATGTTTTTCGATTATCGTTTAACAATGCTGAAAGTATTTTTAAAGGGAGGAAGAAGAAGAAGATTCTACACAGAAAGAAAAGGGTGGGGCATTGTAAACCTACCATACTCATCTATTGGAGCGTCGTAGTCGTAGCTAGTAATATAATTCGGGCCTCCAGCAGTTCGGCCAAAGTTTGTTCCACCAAAATACTGCAACAAAACTAGGGTAATTATTGCATCATTCAAGTTGATGTCATGTGATACAGTAGAACAAAACTAATCTTATCAAACAACAGGGGGTAGTTTCAACCAAAATATTAAATTGCTTCAATTTCAATTTCATTTTAATAATCCCAAAAACTGTTCCCACAGGCCACTGACCAGCATTTCGCAACAAATCAACATGCAATCTCAAAGACCAGATATATATATCTCACATACCATGTAATAATTTTGAAAGCTTCCCCCACGTTGGAAAAAACGAGCAACTGCAAATGCAAGATCTTCAGTAGGGCGATGAGGAACTCTATCACCCCAACTTGTATACCTTGATACACATAAAAAAAACAGCACATGAATCTCAACTCACCGTACATGAGCAGGGTCTTAATAATAACTACAAACAAATACTCCCTCCATCCGAAAAAGATAGTCATATTTAGGATTTTACACAAACCAATAAAACATCATTTATTGGATTATTGTGCATGAAATTCTAGATTTTACATATAGGTTTCTTGATATGCCCTTATTTATTGAATAAGAAAACAATAATGACAATAAAAAGTGGGGTATTAAAGAGGGGCATTTTAAACAATTTACACACTTTAGATATAGAAGTGACTATAATATGGGAGAAACCAAAAAGGAAACATGGACTATCATTGTGGGACGGAGGAAGTAGCTTTCTGTTTTCAAGATTGTAAAGTAGACAACAGTGTCGGATGTGTCTGTTATGTATTATTCATTATTTATAGTGGGATAAAAAGGCCTAGGTGTATAACCAGAGCAAGGAAAGAACAACAAAAATCTGCCTACATATAGGACAACTAAACTAATAATACAACTTATCTTCAGTGACACTTATGTTACTTGTCCAAAATTAAAAACCAAAACCAGAGACCACCTACTTAAAAAAAAAAAACTTATACTCATAACTATGTTAAAAGTGCCATAATTATGTACAACAATTCAACATGTACTACAATGAGTAGTAACTATTGACTTCTCTTATAACTGGCCATTCGCATAAAACCACAAGGTAAACACTGATAAATACAGATTGGCATTCTGGATATTTGTAGTGAATCTCTGTATTTCTCTATATATACATGTTATATATATAACTAGACTGGGTAACAATCTGCCAATGAATCTTCGAATCTAATTTTACAAACCAACCCTATTAATGAGCCTAGTCAATCTGCTAATTTAACTAGACAAATCAGCCGTATCAATACCGTTCGACACAGTGTTGGATCTCTAGACACTCAATTGTACTACATCACCTGTATCACTTCCCATTAGGAGCATGAAAGAATACATACAGTCAAAAAACCCAGAGTCATCTATGCACGGCGAAAAAATGTTATCATCACTTCAATAGAAACTCAGAAAATCAAAGAGAGGCATCATACCATCCATCCCAGTTCTCAGTCCAAATGATTGGCTTCTTGTTGGAATTTGGCTTAAAACCATCACAATAATATCCATTGCAGGTATCAATCTGATCAAACAAAGCAAACATACACAAAATGACTAGGCGGAGTCATATCAACAAAGTAATAAGTTAGAAAACATTGTATTTTAACCTCGTACAAAAAAGTGCCTATATATACACACACCTATATCATGTCACAAACCAATTAGGTAAGTTGTGCAAGTAATCATGAACTTACTATGTACTCTGGTGCATCAACTTGCTTACACATAACCCATGGAACCCCAGCACCAAGTCCAACTGCCATTTTGGCTGCCCATCTCATATAGTCTTTTCCCTTTGGAGCCATATGAGCTTTTGGATATTTCCATATTCATTTTCTATCTGAATATAATAATCATAATCATTACCTTCTATGATGTTGTTAAGAAACAATCAAATACTTCATTTATTGTAAAGCCATAAGGGCACATACGCATATGAAACAACATATCAAACATAAAAAAAATTGATTCTCTTCATTTCTATGAAAAGAACAAAAACAGATGAGAGGAGAGAGAAAAGTTGGTACGTGGATTTGGCACTTTAGGTAACTCTGCCATCTCATGCAGGCGATAATTTTTCCTAGTATCCACAATAGAATGTAAGAATATTTCTTTTACCTGTAACATAATTATTGGGCCACCTTGCCAAGAGAAAAGTGACTCCTCGCGCATCAAATCAACTATCTTTTTGACAAACCTCTGCATTTCTTCCTGAAAAATTAAAAACACTGTTATTATTATAGCCAAAACACCTTATGCAAATGAAATACAGTTAATTGTTTGACAAAAAGCAAACCAAAATTGGTCTCACCAGTAAATGAATATACTTGTTAAGAGAAATCTAAAAGGAAAGTATCCAAATTAGTGTAAAAGTTAAATAAAACACACACATAAATAACTCTCTCTTGGTTATTACCGAAAAACTATCATATAAGCTGGTATTGAATCTGAGAAAATTACAAATTTCAAGGCTTTCATGCATATTTTTCTGATAAAATTCAACCCCTAATCCAACCAGGAAACGTCATTGTAAGACTCTAGGCATCACAACAATGACCATAAGAATGATAATATGTACAACAATTTTAAAGTAGGATTAAAGCATTTATTGTTTCTTACAGTACCTTGAAGGGTGTATTGTCTGTTCGAAATTCAATGCCAGGTACATCACGAAGCCAAACAGGAAAGCCCCTACAAATGATTAAGACTTGACAACATAAGTCAAAGAGAGACAGTTCTCATATGTTTAATCAATAAGGGGCTCCATGACCATCTGCTGCAAAAGGAAACATAACCTCTTCTAAATTATAAATTAATCATCCAAGCCAGATATTGGACCCATTTTAATACAAGGTATAACAAAAAGAAGAATCACATAAGTTATTAGAAGTGGAAATATATGAGCTGCCATTTTAAACTTCAAAGCATTACTTGTTTTGACACTGTTCCAGTCACAGACAATCATAATCAAGACTTTTATTGGGGACAATAACTTTGGAGAAAAAGCCACTAACTCAGCTAACTTACTTGTGAATTAAGTTCCAAGCTTTATAACAATTGTCATAGAAGATGCAATATGTACTTGGCTATTCAAGATGAAGTGATATTGAGACATTTAATCGAGTTCCTCATGCTCAAAATTTAATCTTGTCCTGACATCCAACCTAAATGTAAATTCTTTAGAAAAAGAAGTAATAACTTAATAAGGTCTTGGTTTTCTAAAAATATGTACAAGATTCCTGCAATATTGTGTTATACAAGTGATTAAAGTTGGAAATTAATTAGTGTTACACAAAACTTGGCATCGTTTTACAAAACCCTCACCAAGTAACAATTAATAAAATTAATTTGTTCATCAATAGTTTGATGCAGTTATCAGGCGGCCATTATAAAAATTAAAGCTTAATTAAGGTATAGGAAACTCAACTAAAGGTTTTTTTTCAAATTTAGCAGGGTATGCAAATCAAAGTACTACATGCAAAACATGCAAGTTTGAGTATCCCACTACTTTTTCAGTCACATCATCAATAATTAAGAATCTATAACTTGATTAATAATTTCAAGATATGACTAGTAAAAAAGTGAAAAACTCCACTACAATTAGGAATATAAATAAACTAAACAATATAGTAATGGACAAGAATCCAACCCAAAATTCCACTCTGCACAAACATAAGGACCTATACGAAGAAACAAATAAAGTCCATTCGAACCCACTTGCTTCACAAACTTCACAATATCATATCTTCCTTCAAAGTTGTACTGAAAAGATAAGACATTTATTAAAAGACCAACAAAGTAATGCATTCTAAATACAGAAGCAGCAAGTTAAAAACTATACCTGTCCCCTTACTGGCTCATGACCATTCCAAAATACATATGTTTCAATAACATCAACTCCACCTTTCTTGCTCTCAGAAATCAGATTAGGCCACATCTAGCATTATTTTTAACTATCAGGCACACAAAAAAACTTAAGTAGAAGAAATCGAAATGTTTCTAGGAAATTTCCTAGTCATGCCAATGATCTAAAGAAAACAATGACCAAACCAAAATTTGATAATTTTTTTGTCTTACAAAGCATTATCATGAAAAATACGATAAGCATGAAGGCAAAAACAGAAGTCAACTCTACTTGATGTACCTTTCAGACAAGTCATAGCAACAGTGTGGGATAAGAAGATTAAACCTTTAATGGCTTGATATAGAGTCCAAAAAAACATAACTATTCCGATTTAAAGACATAAGAGAACAATGAATTAGTCAACAAAGACGAGCTGTTTGATAAGGTAATAGAATTTTTACACTAGTCAAAATGCCAAATACCAATAAGAATGCTAGTCTAATCTTTGAAACTGTAAAGATTCAAGCATATACTTAATTATTGTAGTGTTTTCTTTGCCAGGGATTGAAATCCAGTCTGCTGATAATCTAAAAACAAGCGATTAGAATTATTCCCAACATCTAAGGTACAATAGTTCAAGTTTCTCAAATTGAGATTTTACAACAGCCACCTATATGTATCTTATCCAATTGAAAAGAAAAATGAAGAATATGACAATTTAAGTCATTTTTATTTCCTTGTTTATCCAAATTTTTAACAAAGCCTGCGTGCTTCTCCACAGAAACAGTCAATAATTAGTCCAAATATCGGACCTACAGATTACACAAACAGTTGAGATAATATCACTAATACAGAGAAAATTACAGTAAATGTGTAAAAAGTAGTAATTTATAGGTAGTCTTCATAGCATTAGCTGAGGAATCCCCAACAAATCTGCTCATTTACACAAACCCATTCAATTTCGAACTCACAAGTTGAACTAATTAAAAGAAATTCAAAAACCCCAGAACAGAACAGAAGAGTTATTATGACAATCTAGAAATTGCAGTTGGAAAATTGAACAAGATTTTGATTCGGAAATTACGTCGGGAGTGGCTCTGGGATAGTGAATTCCAGCGGATATTAGCAACCGTCGATTTCCGTCAATGATCATCGCTCTGCCATCATAGCTCACATTGAAAGGCTTAAAAAACTCCCCACCAACAATCACCAACTGCACAATCAATCCCAACAAAACGCATTCAAATTTGAATCCCATTTGTGAATAAATTTTGGTAGAGTTAAAAGCCTGTGTTTTTTATAAAAGAGGAAACTTTGCACGGTCTCTCCCTTCTGCCCCATTTTATAACTGCAACTCGGGTAAAAAAAAAAAAAAAACTTTTTCTTGTTTATTTTCGTGGAGTGACTTTTGCTCTTAGTGAAGTCTAATATTCGTGGAGTGCTTTTGCTCTCAGTGAAGTTTCAGACTCCCACGGCCGGGGTTGGTAATTTTGGGTAGATTAAGATATTTTCGTTTATGTCAAATTAATATTTTTTAATAATAATAATAATATATTATTTTATTATTATTTATTAAGAGGGTAATAATTGATGGATAATTATTTAATTATAGGATATTGTTTAATTTGATAATGAATACTCTGTCCCAAAAAAAACGTGCACGTTAACTGTTTTCACGTAGATGAGAGGTAGATCTATAATACCCCTCTTTAAAAATTATTTTATCATTTAAAATACTAATAAACAACCCGCTCACAAAAACTCGATAATAAAGGTGGTGTGCACGTTTTTTCGGGACGAATGTAGTATTATTTGATTTGAGACTCAATAGTGTTTTGATAAAATTAAAAAATTAAGTTATTATTGATTTAATCTTAACTAACGTTACTAAAATTAAGTTATAAAAAAAATGTTTCGAAAAAATTAAGCTAACATTACTAAAATTATCTTACAAGAAAAATGTCAATTATTATTGATTTAATCTGATTCAATTATCTTACAAGAAAAATTAATCTGATTCAATTATTATCTTACAAGAAAAAAAGCGTTACTAGAACATTGCTCTTTCTGAACTATAAAATTTCAACTATATAGAGCATTGTTCTTGCTGAACTGTAGCCCTCACTAGTGGACGGTGACAAAAAAGTTAAAAAATTACGGGAAAAAAAAAAATCTCATCTTTTATTCATGGCAAATATTCTCATCGTCTCATATTAACTTGCACATTTTTTTTTTTCGGACGTCCTACAATAACTTACACACACCCTCACAATCTACAATTTTACACAAAATGTCATTACTTTTGGGCTCATACATTATATGAAAGGACCAATTTACATTATATACCAACAGTTACAGAAAACATGAGAGTGACTTAACCATACATCTCCACAAATCAAACAGCCAAAACAGTGATATTTTGCCCACTAATTTAAGCACAACATATCTGATACTTAAGGGGATGTTTGTGGCATAAAGAAACAATCTCAAACATAATATTAGAACATCACCAATCTTTTACACATTTGATGTGGCATATAAAGCAACAATCTCACCTTACCAAATCTCTAGACAAACTTACCATCACTACTTCATCATGATTTCAAAATATGGAGTCAACCCACCCACTGTAGTTTCAAAACAAACATAACCCTAAAGGCCTTGATCAAGCATGGTGCCAAGAGGATTACCATGAACTTGCTAAGGAAACGAGTCGAACCAACTTTGTTTTAAACTTTGCCTCTGTCGCCTCCCCATCTCAACCGGAAGTGAATTTGATGAGGCAAAGGTTGTCTCTTTGCAACACGAAGTTCAAAAAGTTCCACATCTACTTCCTCCAGCTCATGGTTCATCATCAAGCAAATTTCCCTTATTCTTTCTACATTTCTCTCACGAAGAATCTCCAGAAAATCTTTATTCACTTTCACTCTTGATCTCGGCCCTCCTGTGAGCAAGTCTAGAGATATGAACTTAGGGCGAAAACTCCTAAATAAATATTCTAAAACCATAAACCAAGTAGACGGTGGCGCATGTATCGCAATATTCTCCACTGCAGTTTCAGGTAAACCTCGAAAATCCACGCTCTTCTCAACAATAGTCCAAAAACCGACGTCAATAGTTATTTTTGACAAGCTCAAACAAGTCAGCAGTTTTTTTAGCTTGAGAAACAGTGTGGTACTACAAGAATGAATAACAATAGATATATCAGACTCCCATTCCCTTGAAACCGTTTTAAAGAACAATGAAGGCCAGCTTGAACCTGCAAATCTGAACTTGCGGATACTAGGAACATCGAATTTGGCCCTCAACAGTCCATCATTTAGAAAGAAGGTTATGCACTCAAGTGAACGACTAGAAATTTGTATTCCTCTGTAATCGCCACAGCATTGATGAAGGCTCAAATCCTTCAAGCAAGGAAAATTAGACGACAGGTTACTGAAAAGCAAGGAATCGACAACCACATGATCCAAAAACAAAGATTTCAGCTTATACAGATTGCTGGACCCCAATCCATAAGTTTTAACATTAACAGGTAGCTGCACTGTGAATGTGCCTAATGTTAACTTTTCAATCAAGGGGCAGCTCGAAATTAGATCGCAAATAAGTATATCATCATCTAGCAATACATCGTTCAAACTGAGGGATTCAAGTTTACGGCAAATTACCTTTCTATCAGCCCTATCATCAATTTTGCACCCACGTACAGATAATCTACGGAGGGTTTCAGAATCAAAGACCTCTCTTGGTAAAGAGAATGTTTGATTACAGCTGCAAATTTCTAAACTGAAATCTGCCGCACCCATTTTCATTGCTTTCACAATAAATTCTTTAACAAGCCAGTAATCATAAGGTCGCAATTCACGAATCCATAACCTGAAACTCTCAATCTTCAGGTTCAACGCTTCGTACCTTTGTATAGTCTTCTTCACGAATACCCAAAACCTTTCTTCTTTCGATGAATTGGAACCCCGCTATCAAAGTCGAATCGATTGAAATCTAGGATGGGGCGAGTGGACCAAGCGGCGTACCAGGATTTGGCTATAATAGATGTTTGAGCAGCTTTTTCCACTCATAAAAGATTGGATATGTTGAATCAACACTTGGGGTACCGAAAATTCATCAGCGTCAATTCTACTGCGTTTTTCCATCGAAACCCTAGAATTTGAAATTGGGAATTGTGGAGTACCGCGTAGCGCTTCAAATGGGATCCAAAAATTGATTGACCCGACAATCACTGTGGGCTTATCCGGGTCGGCCTGCGATCAGGTGGGCTTAAAATTGATTGACCCAATCCATCTCACTAACGGCCCATGTGTTCTTTCTTTTCTTTTCGAATTCTTCATCTAATAAATATAATTAATAATTGAACTCTTGATTACAAAAAGTGATCGTGAAATAACAAATAATGATGAGATGTGAATGGTTAATAAATATTTTTAATTTCTTTTAATACTACCTTAGTTCTATAATAATATGCACAATTTCTTTATTCGCACATCCCACAATAATATGCCCATCCAGAAAATAGAAAACTCTTTATAAATTTTATTTTTTCAATATCCACAATATTATATAAATGACATTGCTTTTGGTTTCATATATACACACAATTCAACCTCTTTCTTTACTATATACATAAAAATTTATAAAATTATCCATCAAAACTCTATTAATTATTACATTTTCTTATTGTGTGTCCATTACATGGTGTATATTAATTTGGGACGAATATAATATTTTTTTTTCTTGTCAAATACATATATGAACGTGTGAAACTTGTAATTCTCCATAAAATGTTTTTTTTTCTTTTTTATTTTTTTTACTCTGTCCCTCTTAACTTGTACTCCCTCGAATATGTTAATACACCATCAGATGGGAAAAAAAAAAGAAGAGAATTTTGCGGGATAATTCTATAAATATATATGCATAAACATAATTTTTTCTGTGAAGTTTATTCATATTATAAAAAATTGATATTATTATATTTATAATTTTTTTTGAAAGAGAAAATTACACTTATAAATTGATACCACTATTATTATAAATTAATACATGTGTTATTTAATATTATGATCTCAATTTACAAAGTGTAATAGTATCAGTTAATAAATATTATGCTATTATTTTATATGTGTAGTGATACAATAAAAACTCTTTATAAGAATAATCTCTTCATAGTAATAAAAAATCACGGCCCCGACTCGAGATCAGTTATATTTAGGAATAAATTTTATATTATAAAATCATATATTTTTTCGGTCTCATCTTAAGGATTTATGCCTCCATATAGAAATAAATGACATTATTTATTAAAAAAATTATACGTAATACAATAAATTTACTCCTATTCCACTTTTCGTATTTCATTGTTATTTCACATTTTTGGATCTTTTAACACATGACTCAGAGTATGGTGTTTCTTTAGATATTTTTTATTATTTCACGTGTCATTCATCCATATTATGGAATACAAAATGGAACACCAAATATGGAGGCGATGTCATTCCGCTCAAAAGTAGTGACATTTATGTAAAATTATGAATATTGTGAGTGTAAAGCTTATGGAGGATTATCTACTTTTTTGGGGTACAAGCTATTTCTTGAAGTTCAAATAAGAAAAATGTTCAAATTATTATGGAACGACGAAAGTAGTATTATATTATATTTATAAAATATAAATTTTCATGTGAAATTTGTTCATACTATAAAATTGATATTATTATACATATAAATTGATACTGTTACTCTTATAAATTAATACATATATCATTTAATGCTATTATTTCAGTTTAGAAATGTAAATGATTAATAAGATCAATTGATAAACATTATGATATTAATTTATAATTATATTATATAATAATATAAATTCCACGTCTTCTCCAAAAGCTTAACATTAATTACCCCTTCCTGATTAATTAATCACTCGGCAATTCTGTCTGACTTCCCCTGCATCTCCGACCAACACCTGCATCCCTCCCATCTTCACCATCGACTTCGCGAACTGAGCCAAGAACGCCGCCGGAGACTCGAGCTGCGTGACGATCGCCGCCGCAGTCGGGTCGGTGAGCAGGGCGGCGTCGGATTGGAAAAGGCCCTGTTTCCGGTTGAGGGCGGTGAAGTAGTGGGAGTCGAATGTGAATGTGCTGTTGGGGTCCATGCCCACCGTGGTCGCCGGATTCGCCGAGCTGGGGCACCGCGACTTCAAGAACGCGGCGTAGTTCGGGTCGAGAGACGGGTCGGCGTCGCCTTTTCAGGTGAAGTTGAACAGCCGCCGGGAGAAGGCTCCGCAGTGTGATTCTCCGATGGTGTGTGCACCTGTAATTGTTTTTATTAACCTTTTTTTTTTTTTGACGGAAAAAGTTTTTATTAACCTTAGGCACGTATAATAATTATAATAAGTATTGTTTGTTTAACATATCAAGTACTATTATCTTTAGCATGTCACTGTTTAATAATTTTAGAATAAGTAATGCATATAATTAAACAGTTTTTAATTAATGACACATTATACAGTAAATGTGATACTATGTTCTAAAAAGTGTTACAACCTCTATCCCAAACTTATTAACCCATTTACTTTTAATATGAGTTTTTAATTGGGACAGAGAGAGTAGTATTTAAAGTGATAAAATGATTTTTGATTGAGGGTATTGTAGTTTTATACATATTATTACTAAAACAAATGAATTTTTTGAGTAAAAGTAATGACATGAGATATAATTTTAAAATATTGTGATAAATTATTTTTTAAAAGGGGTAAATAACTTTGGGATCGAGGGAGTACAATTTAAAACAGAGAGTACACTGAATCTGGGTTCGCATAAAACAAAATAAAAAATCTAATGTCACACATTATTACTGTTGTTGGTAATTAATTTGGAGGGAGTAATTACCCGAGAAGGTATTGTGTTCATCATTTTCACCGCACATCATTATTACTATTATTGGTAATTAAGAATCATCACTTTACAATTAAAATGTTAATTTTATCAACAATAGTAATAATGATGTATGGGAAAATGGTGCACATAATATTTTGTCTTATTCAAAGGTAGCAACATTAATTGTCAATAGTTTATTTTAAATGAAATGATGACTTGAATACTCCTATATGATTTCACTGTATTTGAGATATTTCACTTTTGTGCAAGGTACTAAAAAATCGATAAAAGGTGGGCTTTTATATATAATTTCAATTTCAATGTTTAAATTACCTGATAATGCAACAAGATCATTAATGTCTAGACCCTTGTCCAAGAAGAGTTTATGAAGAGTTGAAAAATTAGAAAATGCAGAAGGTAAGTTGCCGTTGACATCTGATAATACCGAAACCTTCCCATCTTTTCTTCCAGTCAGCACATCCCACATTGATTTCTTAAACTGCCAACAAAATTTAACAGCAAATTTGATCAATACGGGCATGCCTCTGTATTCTTTGTTCCATTTAATCTCGTATTTCATTTCATTAGAATTTAAAATTGACATCAGTATATATTGGGATGAACGAAAAATTACTTGGAAAGAAACGGCGTCACGAGCAGCGAGTGCAAGAATATCGGCACATGAGACCGTTCGAGGGTAAATTTTCTCAAGCCGAGTCTTGATTTCGTCGATAACTTCGAATCCAGCCAATGATTGATTTGGTCTTGCATCCTTTTCAGATTGATTTGTCCCAATAGTGTCCAAAAGTATCGATGCATCGCAACCCTACAAATATTTTTTTTAAAGAAAATTAAATAATGAACAATAATATCTTACTATGTACATACTATACTTTGAAGAAATGGTGTACATATATAGAAATGAGCAAAAATTTAGTAATTTGTAACTTATATATTATTTTTAAATCAATAAAAAAATGCAGTATGTGACTCGTACGAGATATGTGACATAAGTAGTATTTGGTAAAAAAATTCTAAAAACAATAAATGAGTTAACTAATTAAAATTGCTAAAAACATGGTTTACCTTCCAAAATGTCTAAAATAAAATGTATACGACCCTATAAAATAAGAGATGTTTCCTTTCAAAAAAAAAAACATAATACGAGATGCAACATCTATAGAGAAAAATTAATAAACGAAATACTTTAATATAGAAAGTAGCAACATTAAATTAGAAACATACTTTAACGAAACAGTCGTGGTAATGGACACGAAGAAGCTTAGCGCCCAACTTTTGATCGGTACGAGCCTTTTCCCATGTAACTTGCCTCACAAGTTGTTCAGCTTGTGAACAAGTACGAGTTACTTTGTAAAAGTTTGGCAATAAATCGAACCCGAGAGTTTTACCCGGTTTGGCCCCGTGCCCTCCAACAGCCTTAACCCGGCCTCCTGCCAACGCCCCCACAAAGAACAACAAGAGAAGAACAACTACTATGAGAATTCTCATATTCATATATAATATTAATGTCAAAACAAGTAAATATTAGGATCTTAAACAAGTTACAAATCTAGTGCAATACAATTATTTGAGTTCAAGGGATATAATGGTGAAGTCCTAGGGGGTTTCCTTTTATAGATATAAGCTAGGGAGAATATTTGAGATAAATAATTGGCTAACTATTAAGTATATAATTAAAAGTGTATTTAAAAGTCAACTTGTTGAATATCCTTAGCCGGGGCTTGTGGGTCTTGTCAGAGAATTTTCATTTTTGTCAAGATGATTAGAATATCACCGCTGAATTGGTGATTGGAGAAATCTATTATTAATAGATCGACATAGAATACAAACAACTTTCCCAAGATACAAGGAGATTTACATGGAAAGAATATAAAATATATAAATACATCGGATAAAGACTAATGTCTATTCTTTATCTCTATTATTTCGTCAAGTTACCACAGCTGGGTGAACGCACACACGAGCTTGGAACGAAGAAACTCAAATGCCGGACGAGGAGGCTCTTCGTGAAGATGTCCGCTATCCTCCGACGTGAAGGAACAAAGCTAGTAGATAACTTCCTGTAAGAGACGAGCTCACTAACAAAGTGATAGTCCAAATCAATATGCTTGGCACGCTTTACGGGGCAACCAGGATTCCGCTCAAAAAAGAGCACTCTTATTGTCACACAAAAGAGTTTGGACGAGAAGTTATGGGCGAATCCGAGCTCAATTGAGAAGATTAGTGACCCAAAACCAATTCAAGCAGATTCGCTAATGCCCTTGTGACTCGGATTCACAAATTTTGATCAAGAATCGCTGGTTGTTTCTTGAAGGCACCAAGCAAAACAAGATTTCCCCCCAAAAAAATAGAGTAACCATAGGTGGAACGACGAACTCGATCTTGAACGGGCCCAACAAGACGGAATAACCCAAAATGTAAGATCCGCCTACGGCGAGACCATAGGAATCGTCTTGACATAGCGAAGAATACGCTTTTATGAGAAAATGAAGGCCACGGAGAGCGAAGCTTAATCGACTAATCGAATCGACAACAGTGTGAGATCAATGATGGGTGATGGTCGACATCGCTAGAGATGTTAAAAGGCCAAATAACCCATTAGGGTTGTCAAATTTCACAGGCTACTGCCTAAAACGGGTTAGGCCTTTAGCGTTCACTTTAAACCAAGCCATTAAGAATCAGAACCTAACCCCTAACCTAGATGCTCCTCTCCAAACCAAGGGGTTACACCATTTTTATTTAAAATACAATCCAAAATGCATATTAAATATATTACAACTATCACAAGTTCACAACTTAAGTACTTAACTCTAACCATAAATAAGTCCAATAGATATTATAGAACAAAATAAGTCCAAAGCATAAAATCATACAAATTGAAAGTCTAACAAACAAATTAAAAGTTTAAAAGTTGCATAAGGTACGTGGGCTTCCACATGTACAAAAAATAAAAGACTCATCATTCGACCACTTCCAACTTCCAATTCATCATCACTCTTCATCATTCGATCCTTCCTCGACAAAGACTCATCATCATCAACTTCCAACTCATCATCTTCTTCTTCTAAAACATGCATAGAAAACATTTAGTTACTAATAAACACGCTTTATTTAATATATGAAAATGAAATATATATATATGAAATAATTAGATCATTACCAACATCAAATCCTTGTAGCCAACTACGAAATTTAGTACAAATAAGGGCTTCCACGTGATGACCAAGAAGTCTACTCCCTATACTTGTTGAAAACACGAGCCCCAATGCTAAAAGCGGATTCGTGTTTATTTGGTGATTGGGATGCTAAGAATATCACAAGCCATAATTGATAATGTTGGATATCGGTTTTATTAATTTTCCAATGCTCCAACACATTCAAATTTGGATAGAATTTCAATTCAAGAGGCGGATCATCCAAATACCGATCAAGTTCGGACTTTGTAATTTGATATCACTTGTTTTACTTTGCCGTCTTCCATAACCTTAATAAAATAATACAAATTAATAAGTGAAACATGCAATTAAGAACAATAAATAAATAATATATGAAGAAAAACAATATATAAAGACTTACATCAAAAACAACCACTTTCTCTTTTCCCATTCCACCAAGTGTTGATGTAGTCCAATTTGATAAATTTGAAGAGCTTTCAAATGAACTTCCACTGTTCATTCAAAGGCCCCGCTTTCACATAATCACTAAACAAAGGTGCTTGCAATTTACTTTTATATGATCAACCTTTTGCTTGAGCCAGATTACCACATCAAGTTGAGAGTAATAATACTTGACCATTCCTAGTTTTCCTCGAGGGTCAAGCATGCCCAAATGCAAGCACAACACTATAGTCAAATCAATACTTTTTCAAATTTTGCTTGCATTCTCGTAGCTATATCCTTAATGACTTGTTTTCACTCACCAAATTTGATTTCAAGAAACACTTATCTTATATACTTGCATAAAATACAAGTTGGATGTGGGATAAGAAGAACCGTAAATCAAATTTGTGATCACAAAGAATGGACGCAAGAACCCACACATTTTGTCCGCCTCTCCCACTCTTCATTCGCTGGAGCAAACGAAACCCTCGATCATTCAATTGAAGCAAACCAAAAGACGCTTATATCTAAGTGCACTTTCAAGCATAATGTAAGTAGAATTCCATCTAGTGCATACATCCATGCGTAAACCAATTTTAGTATCAATTCCACCAACTTGAATCACACAATCATTAAAACTTTTCATTCTTGCTTCAACTCGACATACTTAACACTTTGTCCCGATCTTTTTCAAAGCATCATCAGCTACTTTCAAGCCTTTCTTTAACGATAAGATTTAAAATGTGAGCACAACATCTCACATGAAAAAAACTCACCATTGATAAAAGACTATTTTGTAAACAAAGCATTTGTTTCAAGGTATCTCGTATATTATCATCAAGCGTAAGATTATCCAAAGTAAGAAAAACACCTTTTTCTCAATTCCCCATTCTTTCAAACAATCAAACACTTTATTTGCCAATACAACCAAAGATGTGGAGGCTCCAATCTACGTAAATTAAGTATCTTATCGCTCAACTTCCAATCACGATCTACAAAGAAGTCAAAACTTATGAAACCCACACCCGCATAAAAGCCCAACAATCGGTTAAAACAAATTCTCCCATAACAATCAATCATCAAACGTTTCAATTTATCCTTTTCAAGATTATACAACTTCAACACATCAAGAGTAGTCATAATCTACCATAACATTTGTATTCGTGGATTCAAATACTTCAAAGAATTCCCTAACCCATTTGTAAATCAACAAAGGAAAAGTGGAAGATCATGTGAAACAATAATCTTACTAATCAATTCACGCATTACGATTATGATCAATTTTCCCAGATCTTAATTTCCCTTCACCATCTAACATCAAACCAACATTTCCATCTTTTGCACTTTTCAAGCAATTTTTCAAATGACGCAAAGAGTAAAGTCCCATAATTTGAACCATTCCAAACATATTGAGTATTACACTTAGTGCATTTTACCTTGCCATTATCGAAGTTTAACAAAATAATTCCAAGCTTCGTATGGTGACTTGCTTTTTGCATCTTTTTCAATCGACAAGAATTTCTCGTGAGTTGAATCCAAGATCTCTACATCATCATCACTTCTTGAGCTTGACTTTCAAAATCCATTGAATCCCCAAAAATGAAAAAAATCGTAATTACACACATACATTGGGTCATTATAAAACTAAAAGTGACTCTTTGATTAAATAAAACAAATACCTATGTACATAATATCCATAATATCAATTGCATCCCCAAAATGAAATAAACAGAGCAATGCATCGTAACTTCGTAAGGGTGACTTTTTCCCCTTCTTTCATCCTAATCAACGCCTCTAACTCTTTTTCCCCTATTTAATCAACTTTAATCAACGCCTCTAAGAGGCTCTATAGTTTATCGAAAAGAGGCTCTATAGTTTGCAAATTGATTCAAACACATCAATCATGAATCATTATGGTTCGGAAAGTCACACACCTAACACTATCTATACATAATTCAATACTTATATCAAAACACCATAGCCAAATTCTCATAGGTTATAATTCATAAAATCAAGCTTTTAGCCATCGCTAGTCCGCTACATTAACCAAAATCTTAACGCTCTCACATTGTATCGAATCGAGATTAAATGAAATAAACAGCGAGAGTAACTTTACCAGAGGCGTGGATAAGAACAGAGCGGTGGGTCGAAAGCGAGTGGCGACGGCCGACGGGTGGGCCGAGGGAGGGGCGACGGCCGACGGTGGGCGAGGAGTGGGCGACGGGCCGACGCTGGCCGGCGAGAGGGCGACGGCGAAGGGGGCCGGGCGAAAGGGCGACGGTGACCTGTGTCGTGGAGAGCGGCCGAAAGGGTGGGGTCAAGGAAAGGGCGAAAAGTGGCGCGATTTATCTGGCGCGAGATAAAGCCGATTGGGTATCAAAATGAAAAACTGAGGTGCCACGATCCGGACAAGAGGAAAGAAAAATAGATGAAGAATTGTCTGACATTATTCATCGTGATGGATTGGGCGCCGAAAAAATAAAGGGTCATTTTTGGTCTTCAATCTTATGATCACCGGTTCGCGATGGATTGGGTTGGGTACGGGCCATGGTCACGAAAAAAATTAATAATTAATAAAATATCCTGCATTAAGACGCCAAAAGCCTGTTAACCAGTTACAGATATTCTCAAGTTCTAACCCTCGAAAAACCCTTTTAAGGGTTTTGCCCGGTCCGTGTTCATTAATATTTCTAGACAATTTAAGGTTCCAACAAGGATTCAGAGAATAAGATCACGAAAACTGATCACCCAGACGACAAGAGACTCCTCAAAGAAATTAAATGGAGCGGAAACCATTGAGTCCAACAACTCACTTGCTCAAGGATATCATGGGCATATTTAGCTTGACCCACAAATAAGCCAAATAGATGTATAAGAAACCTCAAGACCGAGGAAATAATTCAGACGCCAAGATCCTTGATGGCAACTCACGGTGTGGCAATTAGATATAAAAGATCAAAATAACGAAATAGATTCCTCGTAACAATGATATCATCGACATGAGCGAGAAATAAATAATGTATGGCTCGATGAAAATGAAACAAAGAAGAATCACAACGACTCAGAGAAAGCCAAGGTTGGTGTAGATACGAAGCAAATTCTCCAAACCAAAGCTAGGGAGCTGGGTTAGACCATAAAGAGCTTTCGAGTCGACACACATGATCGTAAACGAGGATCAATAAACCCCCTGGGGTTGAGCCATGAACACCGGTTTGTCAAGAACGCCATTATGAAAGCATTCTTCACATCAAGTGATGAAGAGGCCAACTATGCCAACAGAGCAAAGCCAGATAATGCAAACGTTGCGCCTTTGACAACCGGACTAAACGTGGTATGAAAAATCGTTCCGAATTTGTGTGAAGCCCGAGCAACAAGACGCCTTGTCGGACGCTCAATCGAGCCATCAACATGAAACTGTGACGAAAACCCATTTCAACCCACAATATTCGCATTGGAGGGCGGGTACCAAATCCCATGTGATTCGAATTGAGGGCATCAATTTCCTCTCATAACAAAGAAGCCACCGTGACGCCATTCGACTTAAATCCACGAGGCTCGGGGCAGGGAAACGAGAGCGATAATAAGGCAGAAGCTAAGTCAAGAGGGCATGGGCTTGAAAAATGCCCGCCGAGCCCGTGGTGACCATCGGGGCGCGGGAACCCGGCGGAGGAGCAGGAGGCGCGCCGCAGCAGAAAGGGATCGAAGTGAGGCCGCCGCATTGCGCCGTTGATGAGGCGCGGCGGAGCTCGGCTGCACGGGATGCGGCCGGTCGAAAGTGCAAAAGGCATGCACTTGGTCGAGCGGGTCAATCGGACGCCTACGCCTGACCGTTTCATCAAGGACGCGGGCGAAGGACGACATTGGCGAGGAGGCCGGCGCGCAAAGAAAAGGCCGTAAGTCGAAAGCCGGAAGGATGGTTGTCACCGAGGCATCCAAGAAGGTGTAATGTCTAATTCTCGAGACCGGAGCGGCAGATTTTACTCCTGAAAAAAAGGAAAAAGAAAACTCATCAAATTGAGCATGGCGAGAAACGGCGTCCGGTAAGAGAGACAGGATCAAAACATCGAAAATCCCTTTGTAAATGCTACTATAACCCGTAAAATACACCTGACGACTACGAGGCTCCAAATTTGTTATCAAGATAATCTCGAAGGTATGGAAATACCCGACACCCAAAAGGCTTGAAGTTTGTATAATTAGAATAAATAACCAATAAAGAACTCAAAAGGTGATGAATTTTGCAAAACGGGGCAGGGTTCTGGCTGATCACAAAAAAATGTACTAAATGCCTCAAACCAGAGAGAAGTGTGCATGGGCATGAAATAAAGCATGGACATACCCGGCCAGAATGTGACGATGTTTACGCCACCGCCATTCTACATATGAGTGTAAGGACAAGACAAACGATGAAGATCTTTATTAAGATTCATAAAATTCGGACTTTAGCATTAACAAACCCGGCCCCCATCACTTTGAAACACCTTGATTTTACGATCAAATTGATTGCGATAAAGATATGAAACTGAACCAAAATATCGAGAATTCATCCAGACGAAACGGATAAATCCAAAGAAAATCGAGAATAATCATCAATAAATGCAAATCGTAGGTCCCGAATCGGGAAACGAGGGTAGAAGTCTAGAGGGAGGTGAATAGACTTAAAAAACTTTTTTCTGCAAGATCAGTGAGAGCAAATAGCCCCGATCGAGCAAAGTGAATCGCCCTCGATAACTAACTTACCGAACGCGACGTTCGCAACTATCGATTGACCGATGCAGCCGGCTTAAGTTTTACCCGTGAAAAACCAACAGTATAAATCCATTCCAAGTTTTATCTTTTAAATCGATGAGAAATCAAAATTCGATCGGTTGGTGTCATTCGATCTTAACTTAGAACGTAAGCTAAATATTGTGCAATGCGAGAACAGCTTAATCAAAGAAGAAAGGCACAATAAGATTTATATAAATGTTCTGATAAACCACCTACGGCCCACTTCTTCCCTTTCACAAAGGGCACCAACTTAACCGGACTTAACCGATTTAACCGACGATTTTAGATGATGTTAGTCCAACACATTACACCAACAGATGTTTTTAAGAGTTCTCACTCAACCGATCCTGTAAATCAAGATTAGAATCCCTAGATCGAATCTTGCTAAACAACTTATCCTAACTTGGGGTTTGGGTAAGATTGTTAAGGTTCCAACTATGAAATCTTTCTCATGTAAAAGCAAATGATAGCTAGATGGAAAGATTTCGCTAAGAATCCGCATGGGATGAACACAATAAATATAAAATAAGCCAGAGTTGCGTGTTCTTCGTAAGGAACTGACTATAGTTTGAGCTGCCTTTGATTATGTAGTTTGTCCAAGCATTTCCGCTTCTTCACTTCCCGTGATCCCATATTTATAGACCTTGAGATCAAAGAGCCGTTGGAGAGCAATTTGAATTTCGTGCTACGTTAGGTAGTTGCGTTTGATGTGACATGCTTCAGAACGTACGGGTCAAGGTTTTATAAATGGCTGAGAGAGCAACATCGAATCCCGGGCGAGTATCGCCTTCATACGGTTCTTCCTTATCGATGAAAGCCTTTGCTTTGCAAGCAGTTGTTCCTCCAACTAAGGCTGGTATTCATCTTGTTCAGATCATAGACGTATGATAAGACGAAAACATCTTATCTTAGAGTCGATCCGACAAATTAACCGATCAAATTCAATTCGACGGAGTTTTCCTACGCCTGACTTAGCTTCAACCAACCGACTCACGATGTAGGTCTTCCGTCTTTATCTTCCGAAGTCATCCGATCTTCGAGTATTAGAGGTTTGTGGCTTGACTACTGAAGATCCGGACAAGACTGGGCCTGAATCGACCTTCCGCTCGTTTAGCTACGCTCGCTCATTGATATCGCCCTTTTTCCGATTCTTCAGATTCGACCTACATATTGAGTTCCTCAATATGACTCCATCTATTACATCGCTTTTCTATACAATTATTATCAACTCCATCTCCTATAGCAAGAGATGAAAACATCAACACCTAACAGTCCGATCGTCCTATTACATGTGATTTCGAACTTTCATCAAAACTTATAAATTTCCCAACAATTTTTTGATGAAAACCAAAACACTTGAGAAACCAAATGTTTGATAAGATATAGAACAGCTTAAAGAGCAAGTAATCAAGACAAAGAGATTTTGTCTGGATCGTAAAAAATAAACTTTTCATTATATATGATGATTACATGTTACATCGTAAAAGTTTTGAAATTAAAAGCAAACTTGATCCTGGGACGCCTTACGAATCTTTCACCTTGGGCTTGTATCCTTCGCATTTCTCTTGGTCTTGTGGAATGTTGAAAACTGACAGAGTTTCCATTCGACATCGGTGTTTCGCTTCTCGATCGCTTATCCGTGATTTGCTCAAGATGTCAAAGTAGAATCTCTCAAATGCCATCAAAACGAGCCATCTCTTTTTGAGAGTATGTTAATGATCATACTCTTGGCGAGATATCTTTACATTTATAAGCTTGGCTTCATTTTCCAGACATTTCAAAAGTCCGAAATTTATTCTCAGAACGAATGAGAAACTCATCATCCGATTCTTCTTGGAACAAGATCATGACAAAAGCATCAAGAAGCCATTCACTTCTGATCTTATTCCATTCCTCAAACCTCTTTGGCAGTGCAGCAGCTTTTGGTATAATCATTAACTTTGGTTTGCAACAGAGGGTTCCGTCAAAAAGATTTTCCAGCTTAATCCTTTTCTAGCCCTTGATTTGAACTTCGTTTAACCCTTCCTTTCACAGCGCTTTTTTCTTCGTTCTTCTTTCTTTCTTCAACATCTCGCTTTGACAATTTTACAGTTTTAGCTCCTTATCACCAGATTCGACTAACAGATTTCAGGGCTTTTCGGTCTCGAGTAATCGTCCGCATTTTGATGTCCCAAAGACTCCGCAGCAGCCTTTCTTTCAATCGAGCTTTGTCCATGGGCCTTATTATCCGATGTGTCACTTGGTTTCTCAGATCCTTCCTTTTGGTTTGATCAAAAAACAGATTGAGGCTGGAAGCCGAGACCCAAAGCTGATCGACAATGCCCGATGATCATTAGCAGATAAACTAAGATTGAGCCGCCGATTCGACAGCTTGGTAATCGGGCTTTTCGCATTCCATTGTTGCGCAGAGTGTCCAAATCATTTTGTCAAATTTCTCTTCCGATAACTCGGAGCCTTTTTCAGCCAGCGTCGGAAAAGAAGATTGAGTTTTCATCCACTGTTTCAAATTCATCAACAATCGGGATTTTGTAAGCTCAAAGAAGCTTATGGTGATATGGATTGGGAGAACTGGATTCCATTGCTTGCTTGTTTGAGATCGACGACCGACGCAAGACTTTCAATCTTTCTTTTCGGTGAGATCTTTGAGACAAGATCCGGATCCCGAAGCTGATCGCTGGTGATTTGAGGATGGTGAATTTGATCCATCACTTGATCGTTCAGCTTGTTTGTGCCTCCAAGAAGTTGGTGAACTCGCAGACTGGGCCCACTTTCTACTCCAGCCTCGTGATTTATCATTCTCCCGGCTTCGAGAGCTGAGCAAAATTTCCCCGCTGTCTTTCCTAGCCTAACTTCCCGTGATCGAGCCGACAGATTTATCGATATGAGCTCACCGGTGAACCCACTTTTGCGTATCTCATATCGGCCGTAACCGCGAACTCATCCGCACCACCCATCCGCTCAACAAGTAAGATAAGATCCTCGGTGGCTTTTTTAATCCGAGATCTCCGTGAGGATTCCACGACTTCTTTCTTATAGTAGGACGTATGCACTGGGGCCAGGATACTTTCATCAATCTCTGCTCAATTCTTAGTCCGACCATTTTTCCAGCCATGTCTTTTGGCCGATCCGATACAGAATGATCTGCCCTGCATTTCGCTGACGAGATGTGCCTTCGGTTGTGGTTTGAATCCACGCAAGACAGCGATTGGTCTAAACTCGCAGCGGTTCCGGCCAGAGTGGCAGCTTAGTATCCGGGTTCAGTTCAGTTCATGAAAGGTGAACTAAAGAAGAGAGATACGCCTCGCAAATTTTTTTGAAGGTCTTCAGCCGAATCAGATGGCATTGGCGAGAAGGATTTGTGCTTCTTCCTCAGATCGTCACGAAGCCCTCGTTGAGAAGCTTCGGCTTGTCTGATTGCTCTTGTTAAAGAATACCGACTGTTTCCGCTTTTCTTCTTCCTCTGAATTTGCATCTTCAGCTACAGAGTCAGAACATGGTTTAGTTCTCTCTTCCGGCCTTACCGCTGTCAGGAGCAACCGTGGACGAGGCTGGCTTTTTGTTTCTTCTTTTTCATTGGTTGGAGTTGCCTTTGCCATCGCTCTGGCCTGCAACAATCGCTTGATGGCGGCGTACTGTGTAGGATTTCGCCCTCATTCTCCAGATTCTATTCAGTTGGCTTGCGAATTTGTCTTTCAATATGATCGCAAACTTGTTGAGGATTGGCTGATTCTTTAAAAGACCGATCTATCGACCAATTTTTGTTCTGGAGCAGACGGCTGTGATTTCGTACAATCATGTTCGAGTCTCCATCAATTATCACATTATGTTGCATATTTTGATCATGAGAGCATCCTAGGCTAAAAGAGAGATTCCCATGATCGCCTGATAGATGACAACAATAACAGATTTTTGATATCGGGCTGGCGAATCCGGGTCGGTTCGATGTTTGTTCCGCTTCAAGAGCTTTTTTTTCGATCTTCTTCATCCTCATTCTCCTCAGAAAAGCGCAGAGATTCGTCTTTTGCGTCAATGACGAGTGATGTCCGATTTGTCACCGATTTTTCTCCGCTGACCGATTTACATCATTGCCTCCGCTTCTTCAGATCCACACTCAAATTCCGTAAGAATTATAGTGTTTATAATGATCACTGGATTGGGGAGCGAGAGCAATATGTTTCCAAATTCAAATTTTTCGTAATTTGTTCCACTTCCATGGATTCGTAATCCTCAAGCAGTAAACCGAACGAACTTATCCTCAAATATCTTCGCTGCTAGCCCGATAATTGCACATGATCTTTCCAAGTCCATGAGTGGCCATCTACAAAAGAGATGTATACATTAAATTCGTGCATAATCAATATCAATCTCATAACATGGAAAAACAAAAAGGCAAATGAAGCATGAACCAGAAACAATTTTTGAAAAACAATGTTTTTAACGGAAGGAAAGATTCATCATTAAGCTTTTAAAGACAATATTACCGTATACAAATTTTCGTGAGAAGATTTTGAAACGAAGAGTAAAATTTGAAGTTCTTCAATGAGTGCAATGCAAGTTTGTAGCGTAAAAACTCGTAAGGTTTGATGAATCTTATATGGGCGGAGGGTACAATAAGACAAGATTTTGAAGATCAATCGCTTTTGAAAAGATTGTACGCTTCCAGATTTAGCGGTTTTTGATCGCGGGGGTTGAATACGCACGACGCAAAAACTTTTGGATTTAAAAAAAGCACGATCAAGTAGCGCTTAATACATGTACCCCACGCCCGCATTAAAATGATTTGCAGAGTACACGCCATAAAGGATAAATGGGTACAAAAGAAGGCAAATAAAATCGATACGATCCGATAAATAAATAAAGAAAAGAGTAGAGAGATGCAGATCCGGGTCGATCGATGTTGTTATCACCAATATTATTTGTCAATGTTGATTCCACTTGTTGATCTTAATCATTCTCGCCTAAGCCTTAAGAAATTTCCCAACCCATCCTTTTTAACTCGATCTTTTTCCAACAGATTCGATGAAGAAACTTCAGCTTAGCCGATCTTTCCTTGTGTACGCCCTGATTTTTTATTCATTGATCACCAAAGTTCCCTTCAACCGATATTTCGACATAGACCGATATATCCGATTTATTGAGTTTGTGCTCAAATAGATCTCTCATCCGATCATGCTTGTAAGTAATCGATTTTTGGTTGACCTTCGGGCTCGATTTCTTTTTCGATAAAGCCAATTTGGGATAAGTGTTACCGCCAAAACTTAGTCTAGAGTAGTAGCTTTATTCCCTAAGTAGGCGGATCGACATGCGAAATATCGCCCAATCTTCTCGATATGTCAATCAACCGTAAATTTATCCAATTATCGGGCCGATTTCTACATCACCCTTTTGATGCAAATTTCTGATAGGCTTTGAACTCCATTAATTGCATTTGCATCCTTGTTGCCTCTATAAATTGGACCAATGTTTTACACAACATCACCCATTCACCATACTTATCCTTTTTTGAAAGAAATATGTATCTTGGTGAACCCTTGTTTCCTATGAGACTTCCTAAAACACTTTTACACCCTTTTATATGGTTTCATCTTCTCAAATCAACCTTTGCATCCTCAGTGGTCTGTTTTTCTTCATCATTCGATTTCACATACGATTGTCGACCAAGCTTCTTTCCACTGTATATATGATTCGTCAAGGGTAACCGAGAAGACACTTCTCCTAACCGTATGACCTTGTGTGTCTATCTCGATGATGTAAATGTAACCATCGACTTAGTTCGGTATAGAATATGCAAAGACATGTGCCCATGAGATCCGATGACCAACTCTTTGGCACACGTGTCCATTTAATGAAATTGGAGAGTCCTACTACTGCTCCTTTGGGTTTCAGGCTTAAGAATCCCATCAAGGCCTCTGTCATCCGCTTTTCTAGATCTTCAAATTTCTCTCTCATCGCCTTGGGATTCGTTTTTAAAGCCCTCTCTCACCCTTGTTAAGTGGGGAAAATGAGAGTTTAAAAATCTCTTTCACTTCACTGGGTTAGATGAGGGTTCGTGGTTATAGGTTTAGGATTTTGTTAACATTTATGTAATCGACCTCCGGTCTTTGCACTTGTAACTCAGAATGTAACCTCACCTTTCGGGTGTTTATCAATGAAAAGTTCTTCTATTTCATTTTGTTGTGTAATTCCCGCTTTCTTATGATTGATAGCTTTCTTAATCTCCGAATCTTGCTTGTTGAATATCACCAAGACGAATCACAAAGAAATACTATAACCAACTTGATTTAATCGATAATCCATTAAAACAGAAAGCATTTTCCTTAAACTGATAAACCTTGAATCGATCGCCTTTAAACCGATAGACTTTCAACTGATAAACTAAAATCCGACCGCCCTTTGGATCCAGTAGCGTATGTCCGATCGATTTTGCTTATCGGGCCTTCGAGACGCTAAGATACCAAAACTCAATCGATTCCTCTCGATCCGGTGTTAGTTAACCAAATTAGTTCGAGAGCATTCCATCAAACATTTTTGTGCCATTTCTCCAAGATCTAGAAGTCCCAGCTCATTGCATAAATCAACTTTATTTCACGAATGGCTTGGTTAGAATATCACCCCTTCCAGATATCAAAGGTGAATCTTTTTCCATTCGATATTCTTTTTTCAACGCCAGATCTCTTACGGCGGTGTCCTCGACATCTACATGCTTGCATCTTCAGATGTAGAACTCGGATTCTCGATGATTGCAATAAAGACTATTATCACAATGTAATATAGGTGACGTTTGGCCATAAATGTTGTAATCCTCAATGCCGATCGAGCTGTGAGCAATGGGAACAATAAATTTCCGCAGCCCATATATTCCGCCTTCTATTGTTGATGCCAAAGAATCGATGTCGCTTCTTTTTGAAAACCACGAGATCGGGCCATTTCCTAAGAACCGATGTTCCTCGAGGTCGATTTTTCTATTCTTGCAACCTCCATAATCGTAATCGTAATACCCACTAAGTTTAGATTATCATCTCGATGGGTAGAATAAACCAAGGTTTATTGTTCTTCAGATACTTAAGAATCCGCTTAGTGCTTTAGGTGGTCACCATCGATTTGCTCAAATCGCACATACACCCATCATGAAAAAGTGATATCCGGTCCGGCCGGGCAAAGTATAATAAAGATCCAATGAGAGCCCTATATTCCTTCTCGATTTGTTTTCCGACCCTCATCTCGATCCATCTGAATCCAAATCATCATAGAATTTTCGGCTTCCTTTGCTATTTTGAATTCCAAACTTAGCCAAAATATTCCTAGTGTATTTTGTCATGTATTTAATATCCTTTCTCGAACTTTGTTTAACTTGAAGACCAAGAAAGTAATTCATCCCGACCCATCATGGACATCTCGAATTTCCTTGCATCAATTTGTCAATCTTTCACATAGGTTCTTGCTTGAGATCCGAAGATGATGTCGCCCACGAAATCAACCATCGTAATATCTTCCCATCTTCTATTCCAATAAGGTTCCATTCATCGCCTTTTAGGTGAACCCACTTTCGATCAAGAACCGGAGAGAGATCATACCAGCTTCGTGGAGCCTGCTTTGTGCCATAAAGAGCTTTTCTTAAACGATACACTTGGTCATTTTTTTCAAAGCCCCGAGGTTGTTCGACATAAACTTCCTCCGCTAGTACCCCGCTTAAGAAAGCACTTTTTACGCCCATCCGACACACAAAGGAACCCTCTGTAAAGGAAGTTTTAAACAAAATTTTCGGTTTTCATATGAGCGATCGGTGCAAAGGTCTCATCATAATCAATTCCTTCGATCAGGAATACCCCTAAGAAAATGTTTTGGCTTTTATTTCGTGATAACATTTTTTCTCATCTCTTGTTCTCAAGATCCATTTCGTACAATTACGCCTTGATGGCATGGTTCCGCTCACTAGTTCCCAAACTTCATTTCTTAACTGCGCTCAGCCTCCTCCCGCATGGCTAGAATCCAGCCATACGCTTGTAAAGCTTCTCGACAGTAGGTTCCTTCATAGACAAGATAACGTATAAAGATATGGCACTTTCAATTAACTGATGTTTAGTTTTGATTTTTATCGATTTGGGTTCTCCAATTATCGATCACTGATGACCGGGTTATCCGTGTCCTTCGCTCGACGGCGCCATGAGAACATCGTCTGCTTTCGATAAAATTCTTATTACTAGTGGATCGGGAGCAGCAGGTTATGGTCCACTTGATAAGAACAAGTCTCACCGATGTTGGAATCATCATGTGCCGATGTCCGTTTTGAGAACTTCGAAGTTCCCCGAACCAGATGGTTCCGCTTGTTACCGCCAAATTAACTACCTTTTTCATCGACAGCTAATCGCATTCTCAGATCTCGATTGATCCGTGAATCAAATAGATCCGAATGTAAATTGATACGCTTTCGATCCTTTATCCTTGATCAATTTATTCATTTTCCTAATATCAGGCTCGTAGATCGTACTTCTTGTTCTCGAGGCGATTTCGACGTAAGATGCTTCATCAGTTATATGGGTAGTTTTTTCCACAACAAGGGGTTCGCTTGTTGTAGACCTCGAAGGCTTTTGCTAGATGAGGAATACTCCTAGAAATATACCTCATCGATTTCGGCCTCAAAGGTCTTCAAACCGATTTTTCCTATTGTTGTGTATGAACACTTGACTAAAAAAATATGGAAGTAAAGAACACGAGGTTTTCGCTCTTCCACGCTCATAGGGTGTTTTAGAGCGAATTTTTACCAGAGACTTCTTTCATGTATGGCATGCAAAGTGTTGATTGCTTTCCGCCCGTAAACGGTTTGGTATCGCATGTTCAAATAACATTGATCGAAAGCGCTTTTCGAGAGTTCTGCTTTTCTGCTCAGCTACTCCATTCGTTGGTCACATGGCCCTCGCAAATGATGTTTCATGTCAGATACCAACTTAGAGCAAAAATCAAGAATAAAGGAGTTCGTAAATTTCAGACTTTTATCCGGATCCGATTTTTACTACGCTGACACCCTTCTCATTTTGTAATCTTCTTAGTAGTTTCTGCATCTTGGTTGCCGCCTCATTCTTCTTATGTAAGAATATAACCTGTAAACTTGGAGTAGTCATCCACGATTACCAGAGTGTATTTCAGGCCCATCGAGATCGACCGTAATCGGGTCCAAACAGATCCATATGAAGGGTACCAAGTAGATCATTGACGCCGGTCCCAAATTCTTTCAATGAAGTTTTGAATTGCTTTTCCTTCCGACACGCAAAGACATGTCCGATCCTTTCGAGAATACTTCATTCGAGTCCTTCCACTAGAGACATCCTTGCTATCTTATTAAGAGTTTTAAAGTTCGGGATGGCTCATTCTTTTTGCGCGAGCCAACCGCTACTTTTTGAACTCTTAACAATCGTGCATGCATTTCTTGGACAACTGCTCCAATCACCGGTAGATCGTCCCTTTTCTTGAACCAGCTTAGCAAAAATCGCTGAGTGACTCGATTCTGATAAAGGCATTGATCACGAGAACTCAACACCGAATCCGTCGCAAACCGATAATAGGTTGTGCTTTAGACCTTCGACAAAACGAGACTCCAGCATTTGTACATCATCATTCTCTGTGTTCAACCCTTTGGTATAACCAAAGTTATCATCACAAGAGAGTACACGCGGGCCTTTTCGTTTATGTAGGAACCGGCGATGTTTGTTTCCAAATATGTGCCTTGAACATCCACTATCGATGTACCGTGATAGTTGCTTGCACACCTCCTTTGTTGGCCGACCCACGCCAACCTCGCAATCGTATCAGTTTTGTGTACCCTTTCGATCGGGTCCTGAGGGGTTAGGCTCGATTTGGGATCCATACAAACAGCACTTCTATGGTGATCAACCGATCGAAGGCCCCATTTGTCTCCCCATACTGCCAACATAATCATACTTATCCTCATATGCTTTCTCGATTTGTATGATTACTTCAGCGAACCTCGATGACTTGGAAGACTTATGATTTAGCTTTTCAGTTTGTTCTTTTTTTATCCAAAAGTGGTTCAAAAAGAGTCTCTAAATTTCTCGACTATAGGGGTAGGTACGATCGCTACCATCAAAAGATTCATATCCTTTTCGCATGATGGTTTTTTGTAGCCATCAAGCATGCTTATTAGGCAACCGACCTTTGACGGGTCTCGACAGACATTTCCCTTTGTAGGTTGTTTTTTCGATTCTCGACCGCTGATCGTTGAGGTTTCTTCGTAAGAACCGGGTTCTTCCGATTCTCGACCGATGCTTTTACCAAATGGGGGTCCATTTCGCTCTTCGTTAGGCAAAGATTGCCTTTTACCCGCTCAACTCGGCTCTTACCCCTATTAGATACAAGTTTAGCTTTTGCATCTTTTTTCGTAAGTTCGTCTGATTACACCTTTCCAGATGAATCACCGGGCTTTGAGGATGTGGAGGGTTTCATACCCAAGTCCCTCCTATCAATCTTTACCGAAAATAGGCGCTTATGTCTTAATAGCTTGAGATGATTTTTGAAAAACATCTATTTTTCTTACGCAGATTGTCCTCGTGAGGATTTCGGGATTTTCATGATCTCGAATAGCTCATCGAATTTGCTTTGCAAGATTTTGAAGTCATCACTTGCTTTCGTTAATTTATCCGATCTTTTGATTCAGCTCGATCGTGGCTTTAACTTCGAATTTTGAATTCTCCGCTATCTTCCTCGGGCCTTCAAATGATCTAAGTTCGTGAGGTTTTTCCGAGAACATTTTCTTCAAGAAGTCGATTATTTCGATCCTCACCTTATCATTCTCAAATTTCCCACAAAGATAAGTTTTGATCGCATTGGAGAGATCTTCAAGCAATTGTTCGGGAGTAGAAATAAGCAGTCAATCTTCCAAAGAGGTGCTAATGATAGAAAGCAGTCGAACGGCGGGTTTCGAGGTTACCCCTGGGACGTCCTCCCCGCCATCGCGCGAGTTTCATTATCACCGACGAGAATATCAGATCTTCATTTTCAGAGAAGTCGACGGACCGCCGACGTATGTAAGTCTTCACAGAGGAGCATCCGAGTCCCTTGAGGGTAGATAGGAATCACACTCTCGACGACGCTAACCACGGCTCTTCTGGCCTCTAAACCGCGTTTCTTCTCGCTCCTCTTTTCTTCCTCTCTTCGCGCCAGTCCGCGCCCGAGCTATAGTGACCGGCTTCGCCAGCTTGAAGCACGCCTCGATCCACCGCTCTTTCCTTCCGTGAATCACTCTTCAGATTTACCTATCGCGTGATTTCCTTTCCGATAAAAGTCGAGTTTCTTCTATCCGATTGGTTATCTTTCCTTCCTTTGTCCGACTATCTTCTTTCCCTTTCATCTCTCGGATCCCTCCCATCATCGACCGTTCTTTCGAGATCTATAGTCGATCTCCGCCTCGCCCCGCTATGTTGATAGTCCTTATAAAATCTTCGATACTTACCAAGTTGTATATCCGACTTCTGCTTCCCCGTAAGTAACGCCGATCTGCTCACCGACTTAATATATTTCCAACGGGTTCATTGACTTTGTTCATGCTATCGGGTTGCCTTGAAAGCAATAGATTTTGAAGTCGAGGTTTCAAAGAAAGCCTCGCCTTCATCACCTTGACCTCTTTCAATCGTCGAACTCGCGAGCTTTAAGACTCAAGAACAAGCTACTAGGGTTTCATTCTTGAAATGTCCCGCAATCTTTGATTACCGTGGACCTTCATGTCCCAATTCTCGTGAGAGACCTTAGATCTTATAGTTGATATCTTTATCACCATCTCTACCAAGTTCTCGGTTTGTTTATAGACATCAGAATTCTTCCATCGAGTTCGCTTGATGGCTTCATGGGGCAAAGATCTTTCGCTTTTTCGAATCTCACCAGCTCGCTTTTTAGACTACCGCCTTTTTTATCTCTGCTCATTTCCTCAGAGATTCACCAGAGTATCCCACATTGCTTTCGCAGATTTGAGATACTTAATCTTCTCTTTGGTGACCTTATCCATTGTCTTCATGATTATACGTCTTGCAATGGTGTCCAGTCTGCGCTTTTCTTTTCTTCCGTGTCCATCGTATACGGGCTTTTTTCGCATAAGACTTCGCTGCGGGAGAGTCCGATCTCCTCCGATCGCAGGATTGTCGTAGTAAATGATGATGGGTCCTCTTTCGATGACTTCCATCATTCTCCGCCATCGACGAGCCTTTAGATGGTTGACATATATGGCCTAACTGCATACTCATCAATAGAGAACTTCGGCAGATCATGATACATAATTGGATGTGTTATCCATGCCGAAAGTGATTTTGGAAAATGAATGAGTTTTAAAAACGGTTTTTTCAAGATCGTCAGATGACCACAATGACACGTAGTCGGTGGTCGAAGAACCAACCGCCTTGATACCACTTGTAGGTCCCTAATCGGTAAAGAGGTGTGTGTTTCAGAGGCGGGTGAATAGACTTCTAAAATTTTTTTTTCGCATCAAAGTGAGAGCAAATACCGATCAGAGGCGAGTGAATCACCGTCTCGATAACCAACTTAATCAACGCCGTAGGCGAGACGCCGGTAACTATCGATTGACCGACAAAGCGCTAGCTTAAGTTTTACCCGCGTGAAAACCAACCAGATAAATCGATTCCAAGTTTTATCTTTTAATCGATGAGAAATCAAACTGATCGATCGTTTGGTGTCAGTCTCGATCTTAACTTAGAATGTGTACGCTTTTAATATTGTGCAAATGCGAGAACAAAGAATCAAAAAAAAGAAAGGCACAAGAAGATTTATAAATGTTCTGGACAAAACCAAATCCCCACGCCCACTCTTCCCTTTCACAAGCGGGCACCAACTTAACCGACTTTAACCGACTTAACCGACATGGATTTAGATTAGTGTGTTAGTCCAACACATTACACCAACAGATGTTTTAGAGTTCTCACTCAACCGATCCCGTAAATCAAGATTAGAATCCCTAGATCGAATCTTGCTAAACAACTTATCCTAACTTGGGGTTTGGGGTAAGATTGTTAAGGTTCCAACTATGAAATCTTTCCTGCGTAAAAGCGAAATTTCGATACCTAGATGGAAAGATTTCTTGCTAAGAACTTATGGGATGAACACAATACAATATAAAATAAGCTTGAAGTTGCTGTGGTTCTTCGTAAGGAAATCAATATAGTTTGAGCGCCTTGATTATGTAGTTTGTCCAAGCATTTCGTTCTTCACTCAAGTGTGATCCCATATTTATAGACCTTGAGATCAAAGAGCCGCTGGAGAGCAATTTGAATCTCAGCTATGTTAGGTAGAGTTGCGTGCTTGATGTGACATGCTTCAGAACGGCACGGTCAAGGTTTTATAGCCGCTGAGAGAGCAACATCGAATCCCGCGAAAGTACGTACTGCTCATACGGGTTCTTCCTTATCGATGAAAAGCCTCGCTTTGCAAAGTTGTTGTTCCTCCAACTAAGGTTGGTATTCATCTTGTTCAGATCGCAGACGAGTGATAAGATGAAACATCGGGCCATCTTATGAGCCGATCCGACAAATCGAATCGACAACCAATTCGATGGAGTTCTTCTCGCTACCAATGCCGACTTAGCTTCAACCGGGCCGACTACCGATGTAGGTCTTCCGGTCTTTATCTTCCGAAGTCATCCGATCTTCGAGTATTAGAGGTTTGTGCTTCATGACTCACTGAAGTTATCCGACAAGATCACCTCGATCCGACTATTCGTTTAGCGCTGCTCGGCTTGATATCGCCTTTCTTCGATTCTTCAGATTCGACCTTACATATCGAAGTTCCCTCAATATGACCCATCTATTACATCGCTTTTTCTATACAATTATTATCAATCGATTCCTATAGCTAGAAGAATGAAAACATCACCACCTAACAGTCCGACCGGGTCCTATTACATGTGATTTTGGAACTTTCATCAAAACTTATAAATTTCCCAACAAAGAACATAATAATGAAACCATCAACAGAACAAAAAGTGTGGACCCCATAAATCACAATGAATTAAATCCAAAACACAATCAAGACGCTTTTAATTCAATCGAAAAGATAATCTCTTGCTTTAGCTAATTGACAAGAAGAGCAGACACACTTTCGGATTCGTAAAAACATGTGTAATGATAAATGACCAAGTTTGTTCAAGAAAGAAATAATAGAATGCGGGACACGCCCTGACGTAAATGCCATAAACCTAAAACTAGCCTTCAATTCTTTATTCCGGACAAAGAAAGAACCAAAGCCAATCCTCGATCAAGCAAATATAAGCCTTTTATCACACCTTCCCTGTACAGATTCGCTTTTGTCACTTGCTTCGAATGGCAAAGAACTTATCGTGAGAAAATCACATCGACCGGAAAATCGGATGTTAGTTTATCGATAGATAACAAATTTTAAGTGATATGAGGAACCACTAAAACATCTAAAGAATTGCACATCCGGCAGCACAATTTACTAGAACCAATATGAGAAATATTCAAAGCATCGCTTATTACTAACAATGACCCAACCCATTACCGTATTAAGGCTCGTAGTGTCCAATGCAAGAGGTCTCGATTCATTATGAGCAAGGCAGAGGCACCCGAATCAAGATACCAATCAGAGCAAGAGTCTCCACACATTGCAAGGAGGATGTGAATGCTCGGGCTAAGTGTGTCAAGAGACAGTTGACGAAAGCATTGAGAAATCGAGGACACTTATCCGCATAATGCTCCCCACGACATATCTCGACAACGAGGGATTCGACGCCCCATTCAGAGAACCGTAAAACCATTGGTGAAGCCAAGTTGCCGTGGCCGCCCACTTGCTGCGTAAAAATTTCCACGATTGCCGAGAACCGCGACACGCCCAAATCCCTTGAACCTCGGCCGCCCCCGGAGTTGCCAACGATGAAGATGAACGGCCCCTAATTAACGGCCCGAGGAACGATCACCGTGAATGCAACTGTGGAGGAGAATTTTCCATAGCACGAAGCATGGACTCATACCGCTTCGCTTTGGCTCAACAAACCACGTAAACGCCGAATAGGAGTAAATGTCATTCGAGTATCCACAAAGCTTGCAAATTGACACCCAATCCACGAAAAACCAACGACTCTTTATCCTCGATTCAATAATGACAACCAATAAAGATGCAATCGATCACATAACGACTTAAATTTCTTACCATACTTTTCAATCGTGAGAATCACCCCCGACGAAGAAAGAGTACCGGAGTTGATGTCATGAAGTTATGAGAATAAACGCCTCCGAAGAAAGAGACACATACGCACGACGTGGTGGATTCCAGAATTCGTAGGCGCGCTTTCGGATAGCGACGTGTAGACGACGCCAAGGAGCTTATGGTGTCCTTAATTTTCTGTGCAGATAGGGCTGGATTGGCGGCCACGCCTCGCCAGAGGTGTGACGGTCGCCGAGGAGAGGCGAAGCGATCTGGTCTAAGTAATGAAAGGTGTCAAAACACTCGCCATATATGCTCAATTTGGCGACGCCATGGAAGGTAATTCGAGGCGCCTAATTTGATTCCAAAGAACTACGTTGATCATGCCAGGTGACGGGAAGAGAATCGGTGGGAGGGATTGGCCATGTTGAGAGAGACGATCAAGGTTGCACGAGAGTGAGGGCAACACACCGGTTTGGGGGCGCCGTCAGTGGTCCGGCTCTTCTAAATGGGTCGGATGGATATGGGAGATACGTATTCCGCAAACAGTCAATTTAAGCTTTTTAGGAGGGTCAAGCGAACTTGTACGCGGTGGCAGAAGACTAAAAGTTCATGCAAGATGAACAAGAATAAATCAATGATTGGTAGAATTGATGGAAGAAGATTAATGGAAGAAGAAAGGATCGCTTGAGGGGTAAATCCGCGAGAAAAAAAAAAAAATTGGAGATAGGGTTTAAGATCTTTTAGCTTTGATACCATGTCAAGATGATTAGAATATCACCGCTGAATTGGTGATTGGAGAAATCTATTATTAATAGACCGACATAGAATACAACAACTTTCCCCAAGATATAAGGAGATTTATATGGAAAGAATTATAAAATATATAAATACATTGGATAAAGACTAATGTCTATTCTTTATCTCTAATAATTTTCCATCTTGAATATAACATTTTCAGTATCACGATCATTATTTTTATAATTTAATGATTTTGTTCATTAAATGCAAAAGTATGATCATGTTCGATAATATAGCTTAGGAAGAAATAAGACATGCATGATTCGGAACAAAAGATTTTGCATGATTATATTTTCGAGGTTATGTTGGATGGATATAGACACCGCAAGACTCATATCAGATTTTTAATCATGCAATATTATACTAAAATATGCAACTTATTTACATTGAACCGTGCAACTATTAATATGAAAAAAAGTTGCACCATTTAGTGTAAAAAATTACATCTTTCAATATTATAAATTACATGATCATAAAATGCATTATGCTGCAATTTATACACTTGAATGCACATGAGACACTCACTCATATTTCGATCGATATTGAAGGTATGCGAGGGAGACGATCTCCCATAATAAGTAAAGTGCTGATTTGGAGAATTAAGATTTTTACGAAAATCAGTATTAATATTTTTAATTTATTAGGTTTGATTTATTTCCTAATTAAATTTGGGTTTATCTTTTTATATTAGGTTTTCTAATATTATTTAACAGGTCATACAAATATTTTAATCAGTTGGATGATGAATTAAGAATAAAGTTTTTACTACTTTGTCTATTTTATTGTATTTAATAAGATTTGGTTGAATCTAGGTCTATACTATGAACTTGAATTATTTAATCAATTTCACTCAATTTTAATACATTTTACTAAATCACTAAACTTGACCCCAGACATTATATACCTTGGGTAGGTCAAATATCTTGAATTAAAAATAAAGTTCATAACATGAACCAGATGTATACAAGTTTTTGTCAATTTTGAAAAGTTGATCTCTCATGGACCAGGTTTATACTATGAACTCGAATTAATTAATTTATTTCACTCACATCATAGAAGGTGTTTTCGTTTAAAATATGATGCAGCACAAACTGGCAATGGATCATTAATTTAAATAGTTGAGGCCATGCAAACTGATCTGAACACATTGCAATTTTTCCTAAAATCGTGAATATAAGACCAGATATTTTATGATATAGCTCGTGATATACCTTACCATGCGATATATATACGTTAATTTGAGTCAGGATTAAGTTACGTACTGACAATGAAAGATATAGCTTTAAATAATAAGAACAATTAATACATATATTATATATTATATATGAGAGATAATTTCATTTGGCATTTGCCCCCTAAGAAAACAAATATAAATCGAAAGATTGACGCTTTAACATTTTATAAGAGGTGTGATTTGTCTTTAAGTCAGACTGTCAGATCACGTGGGATACTGCCTTTATATAATTTTTTATTATTATGCTAGAGAGATTGGAGAGATTTTAGTGCAGCTAATTACTCGGCGGTGATATAGAGGCAAAAAATAATTCCCATTCGTAATGATAATTATTTTAGGGGAGAGTGTATAATTGATTATTGTTTACAAATTTTTTTCTTTCTTCTTTTCTCTATCCTTACTTCAATTATCTCATCAGTATTATTTTAATGGAGTAATCAATAAAATTATATGTGTCATTTTATAAAGTTTTTAAATTTCTACATAAAAATCTAAAAACAACAATCATTATGAATCTAAAAAGAGTTTAATATTTATATCATTTCAGTAAGACAATTCACAGTAGTAGTTTTTTTCTTTTCTTTTTCTTTTTCTTTTTTGGGACCAACAATACTTTATTTTGGAGTTTGAATCACAAATGGTCTCATAATTTTGTCCTCAAATAAATTTAATTTCAAAGTTTTTTTATCGTCGATTTAGTCTCAAATTGTTCGGACCAACGTCGTTTTGTCGTTTTAATTTGGGACTTTTCGATAGATGTTGTGATTGGGCCACCACGCAATTTTTTTTTTAACAATTGGAATTTCACTCATATAATTAAATTTAAAAAAAAAAAAAAACTAAAAATTAAAATAGAATTGACGGCAAAAATTAATCAAACACACTTAAAAAATACACGCCGACAAATTCAAATGGTATCTACCAAAAGGCTCAAATTGAAATGGTAAAACTGCGTATTCCGACCTATTTTTGATTAAAATTGACATTATCAAATTTATTGGGACTAAATCAACTATAAAATTTTTTTTTGAGATTATATCTATTTGAGTCCAAAAAACTTATGGATCTATATCTATTTGAGACTAAAATTAGGACATCATTCGCTGCTCAAACTCGCTTATTTCAGATTTATTTGTTCCAATACATATCATGCGTAGAGTCAAATGTATATATATAACATATAGTTATTGTATTACATTATTTTACGACAAAATGTACAGATCGAATGCTGAAAATCGTGAATCCGTGATATTGATAAATATTTAATACACATCGACATCGTAATAGTTTAACTTAAAAACTCAAGCGAACATTTCCTCTCATAAATAAATCACCGAAAACGCAGGTGACGTTACAACATGAAATTGAGAGTCAAACGACTCGTGCGGTCACCAACGATCTCACTCGTGCGGTCGCATCATTAATCTTTTCAACGATCGCATTGCTCTTCCATACCCCTCAAGTCATGCAAATAAAATTAACAATGAAGATGAAGTTGGAGGAAAAAATAGCAATACGGACAATGATTGTGAAGGAAATACTAATCATTGTCTCTCCCCGATTAGTTGAAATATTAGAATTGACTTTTCAAAGTCAACTCCTTCATCAACAAATAGTTTGTGCTCAAGATAAGTCAAATCCATTCTAGGGCTCTATTACAATGATTAAGTAGGTGGGTTGTTTAATTCATTTTATATTCTGGGTATTATCCAAAATCAGTTGTATTTATTTATTGTTACATCTTCAACAGATAGATGAACAATGTTTCACGCAAACCTAAGTAAAGAGTGTGACTTATATTACTAAAGAAAGTCAGAATTTTTTACTATAAAGAGACATTATAAAAAATGAAGAGTGCGACTTATATTTTAGCAGAGAGATCGAAATGATAATGAAACCCACTGATTTATATTATCGTAGAGTGTAATTTATATTACTAAAGAGTATGCCAATAAAAAATCAATTTCACGCATGTAATGTTTTCACAAAGATAAGAACTCATTTTATAAATGATCAAGAAAATTTCAAAGGCCCTTCAAAAAAATAATATTATCTCATATAATTGATCATATTCTTTCTATAAAATTAATTGCAAAATATCATCGAATTAAACATAAATTGATGCACTTAATTAATTAGGATAATCAACTAAACTCTTCCATTATAATCTAAAGTTATTCTCGAGTTGTGTTAATTAATTAAGTACACGTTTGTAAATTGTATCCCCTAATTAATCTTCAATTGAATTATAACTCTGCTTTCCTTAAGAGAAATTAAGAAAAGTCGCAGTCTTGCACGTCCTGTGCAATTCTTGGTACAATGTATTATGTTGTCCCCAAGCTGAAATATGTTATACCTGTTTAAAAAAAAAAATTGTTTGCAATAATGGTTATGTGCAATGAATAGGGACTGTAAAAGGGCAATTCATGCATATTGTTTGGCTTCATATGAGATAATATCATTTTTTGTCTTGTAAGTTTGGACAATTCCATTTGTAGTCCTGTAACTTTTTACTTTTTTTATTTTAGTCCTGAATGTATCAATTTCAATTTATTTTTGTTGGAAATTTTAAAATTTCGCTTGCATCTTGCCGGAATAAATGTGCACTTCACATGATATTCAAATTGGATCCTTTTTTTGTTACAATCTTATTTTGGTTCCACTTCAACGGTATGTCAATTACTAAAAATTGAAAAAGAAAAAGTTAGAGGATTAAAATAGAATCGCCAAACTTACGCGACTAAAAATGATATTATCTCGTTTCATATGTATGTGAAAAAGAATTTCGCCTAATCTAAAAAAAAAATCAATTAAGAGAAAAATGTGGAATTAATTTGTTTATTTAATTTTTCTAACACTCTTCCTCACCAAGACCTAAGTTCTTTTCTCCCACTAGAAAAATATAAATGAGTTGCTTTCAATGAATCGAACTTAGGACGTGGGCGATAATTACAAAATAATTATATTTCATCTAAAAGTCCAAACTTGTGAAAATTTATGAATTCATTTATATAATTGATTTATTCAGATATAATTCTCTTATGCCCAACCGGCCGCCCAAGTCTAATTATTAAGGTAGAAGTGAAGAACGTTGAGAAAACTAAAGTTTCATGAATTATATTATAATGGTTTAGACCTGTTTAGTCTATATTTTATTTCAGAAGTTGATCAATTACAGAAATGTTGCGAATGTTAGTGTGAATTAATGGCCTTTCCTAGGTGCTAAACATAATGCAGCATTAGATCATGGCCTAAAATTTCAAAATATAGTATTTTATATAAAAAAAAAAATCAGATTGTTGCACTTCATTTTTTAAATCTTATTCAATAATATATTGTATATCTTTATTTATGATTTTATGTCAAAAGTTTGTGCCTCGTGTATGAGACGGGTTCCTTAATATATATATTATATTATTCGTTGTATTATAATCATATCTGAATCATGCTCTAGACTAGAGTGAATTGATGCACTTGTGGAGTTTCATCTCTTTAGACACCTGGATGGATTCAAATTCCCGCATTGGTATGATATTGTCCGCTTTTGACCAAGGCCGTACGAATTTGTTTTTGGGCATCTCCTAAAAGGCTTCATACCAATTGAGATAGTTTTCATCCTAATAAACTCATGATCCTCCCATATTTTTCCGATGTGGGATATTGTTTGAACCCCAACAATCCTCCCCTCAAACAAAGACCACCGAGCTTCCTCAAACGACCGGGCTATATAGGCCAACACCGCCTAATTTATAGAGAGACCTGCTTTTTTCACCAAGGCTTCACCATCTTATTTATTTAACACCGACTACTCCATACCGCTTGCCTGCCCGAACCATGATAATGACCTTGAGATGCAAAAATTTGACTCCTCACAACCCTCGGTTCCTACCTCCCCACCCACAACACTTTCAAATGCCCCATATTGGGACTGAATTTTTCAAATCGACGGTGTTGAAGGAGGGCAGCAGAGGTGGGTCGCGAATCAGGTGGGGGGATTCATGAAGCAAAAAGAGGTGGGGGCCTGGATGGAGGAGGGTGGTGGTGGATCTGGATGGCGTTGGGGTGGAGGATCTGTGGATCTAGGGTTTCGGTACGGCGGTGGCAGAGAAGACGTTGAAGATGAAGGAGAAAACGGCAGCTGGAGCGGAGGGCGAATGAGGGTGGCGGTGGTTGGGCGACGAAGGTGTACTGTGTAGGAGAAAATGGTTGAGAAGAAAGCAGCGCCTTCGAGTTTCCGGTGAGTTGTAGTTAATTCAATGTGATTTACCTTGTGTGGTTTACATCCTTAAATTGCTAGAGCCTGCCCCCATATTGATAGAGGTCTTATTCAATGTGATTTACCTTGTGTGGTTTACATCCTTAAATTGTTAATTCTCTTATAAGCCAAATTAAAATTAAGGAGAATTATGAATTAAATAGAAGCAGACGTGTGTTCAAATAGAATGTACTAATTAAATAGCAATACTTTCAGAAATACATGTCACCAAGTTATACATCATAATAAGTGAGCGAAATAAATAATTTAAAAAAACAAATAAACATGTACGCCAATATTAAATTGAATCCCACCTAATTCAAATGATTATTTTTTATCAGATTTGACCGATGACCACGTGAATGATGTATTTTAGAAACTTCCCTAAAAACTTTCAACTTGTTACGTACACTAAAACGTATAATTATGTTTTATGAACACATGTTAAACATTCGAGTGTAGCAAATTGCAAGTTTCAATACATCAAGTTGAATTTTTTTTAAATACATTATGAAGTGCACGGTACACCTGATGCATAAGAGACCCACCCAATACAAATTTACGTAAGATCCAAGTTTTGTTAATATTAGACCATTTTCATTTGTCTTGTTTTTTATTGCTCAAGTTAAGATGACATAAATTTTAATGATTTTAATTTGTTTTTTTTGTTAAGGTGGATCATTTGATCATTTTCAGAAAATGAGATAAAAAGTAAATATTTTTATGCGTAAATAATGAATGATAGGAGATGTAATTTAGAGATGTTCGTAAGATGCTTATTTAAAAAAATAAAATTATCTTTTTACTATTTATGTAATAAAAAAACTAAATAATGATCTCCATTTATAAATTTTAAGTAGTAAAAAATGAGTATTATATTAAAGAAATGAGAAGTTATCAAGTTAATTTTTGAGGCTCAAACTCGTTGGAGGCTCGAATACAATTTTTAATGTAGTTTCATGGAAGTTTCGTCGATAATTACATCTTTTCTTTTAATCTCAATATTCCACTTGTAATCAAATTCTCGAACATGCATGCATGATGCATCTGTTGCATTATTTTGATTGTATTATTTTATTATAAAAAAAATGTCTTACACCACGTATTACTATAATATAATTATTGGTGTACCATGGAATAAAAATTGATCATATTAAATATAATGGATAATATTTGCTTTTTGTACTAGGTTATTTAATGATTATATAATCTAGTGACTCTTTCCTTTTAGATTGTCTTTTACTTGATCTAATAATCCCTTGCTGAAACTGAAAGGTTACACAAAAGATGCATGGTTTTGCAAATTATATTAATTTGATGGAAAATCAACTTTAATGACCCATAAGTAATTATTTAAATCAATCAATTAATTAAAAAAATTATGCAAGTGTATGAAGTTGATCCTCTTTTCACATAATTTTATGATTTGCTAATATTATATTTTTGTATATATTCTCAGGCTCACGTATGCAACTTTTAACTAATATATAATCAATATGAATGGATTGGGACCCCCTCCGTTGGGCCTTTGGGTAATTTTGGCCCAATATTACACATTTGACATTGAATTTTGGTCAGGCCCATGTGCCTAGTATATTTATTGCCAGCGGCCCAGCGCCCCCACCCCAACACACCCAAAAAAAAAATAAAAAAAAAATTGTGTATTTATAATGAAAACGTCTTATAACTAGGTTGATAAATGAAGAATAAAAGCCTGCTAATTTTTGGGCCTTCGTGGGCCTAACAACAAAGTATTTCTAGAGCGTGCCCATTAACAGTTCATGGGCCTGGATAATTAAACAAGAGTAAAAGCCCATACACATTATAACACTCAAAAAAAACTAGGCTTTCATCTCCCCTGTTTTTCCGCGGCGGCTCTGCGTGTTCTACTTCTAAACTTCGGTATCCCCTCTGATCGGAGCTACTCATCTAGTAAGTTATTGTTTTGATTTCGTAACACGAAGAAATTTAATTTATTTTTTGTGTTTACAGAACTGAGGGAGAATTTAGGAGTACTTTTTTCGGTGAATTTAGGTTTTATTGGAAAATTAAGATATTTAGGTTGAATATTGGTTTTGCTGTGAAATTTCTGTATCAGGTGCGTGAAAATGTCGTCTTTGAGGAATGCTATTCCGAGAAAAGCTCACAAGGAGCGAGCCCAGCCGTGAGTTTCTTTTTCGTTTTGCATATTTTATATTTGAAGTAGGTTTTGCTATTTCCAAGCTGTGGTTAATGTGTTTTTATTGATTAAATTTGATGGTATTTCGTTTATTATAGGCATTCAAGAAAGAAATTTGGGTTGCTCGAGAAACATAAGGATTATGTTGTACGAGCTCGATCCTTCCACCAAAAGGAGCAGATTTTGCAGGTAATTTTGGCGACCCTGTTTTTTTTGTTGGATTGTGATGTTGAAAATTTGATGATGTTCTGAAGAATTTATAATAATGTGGTATGTTACAGACACTTAGGGAAAAAGCCGCGTTTAGGAATCCAGATGAGTTCTACTTCAAGATGAGCAAAACAAAAACTTCCAGAGGAGTGCATAAATTGGAGTAAGATAGCAAGTTTTAGTTGATTTGAAAGTTAATTATGGTATGTTCTTGAAATTCATTTGCATTTGTTTAATTAATTATGACTTTTTGAAATTGTAAAGGAGCCGGGTTTAACAAGTACACACAGGAAGAGCTCATGTTGATGAAGACACAAGACATTGGATATATTTTGCAGAAACTCCAATCAGAAAAGAAGGTTAATCATTTAGAGTTTGAGATATAAGTTGATAAAACTCTGTACATTAGATTTTCAATACCTGAAATTTGTTTGTTTTGGCACAGAAAATCGATAAGTTAAATGGTATGCTGCATTCTCTTGACAATCACTCGTCAAACAAGCACACATACTATGCTGAAGACAGGTGTGTATTTAGGTCTTTCTTGGATTCTTTAACTTTTTCTATATAGAATTTGCAAGTAAATGCTATACTGAAGTAGTTGATTCAAGGCTGAAGATTTCGCTTTACTATTTCTTATGTAACATTTTTCTTTGGATATGCTATCTTTAGTTGTTTGTCGTTATTGATTAAGTAGAACTCACTTGCTGTTCTTTTTGTCAATCTTTGCTGTTAAAAATTAATAACTCAACATACGCCATTTAAGATTTCTGTGGCTACAGTTCTAGTTTATATAATGATGTGTATAATACTGAGTTTATCCTACATGGATGTTACCGTTGATTGTAGTTACTGACACTGTCCTTTGCAATTCTTAATGATTCCGATCATAACCTGTTGCTGGTTCTTAATTTGCATTGATGCATATAAACACTATACTGCTGCGATTGTTCTTCATACGTGTTAAGGGTCTGTTTTCAATCACTATTTAATAGTGTAGAAGTGCTTTTTTCGGGTTGATGTGACCCAACTTCTTTTTAAAAACAAAAGCACTTCTCATGGTGGAGTAGCAGTTGAAAACAGGCGCTAATAATTGTAGAAAAGTAAATATTTTGAATTCTGATTATTCTATGGGTCATTTGGCCTATTAAATATATTCATGTTTTCATGAAGGCTAAAAAATGAAGAGTTCCTGTAATATGACTCTTTTATAATTTTATTGCCCAACGATTGGTTTATGGTCTTGTTTACTTCATTTCAGGACTGAAGCAAGAGAAGTGCGAGCTAAAGTTTCTGAACACAAAGAAAACCTCACATTTGAAAACTTGCCTAAAGTTATCAAAAAGTAATCTTTTAATCTTTTTTGTACGCTACCTCCAACCTTCCCGCTAAATTGCATTCATCTACTTTTGATAATAATAATGCTTGAATATCTGCCTACGAAATTGCTTCATTTTAACTATATATACGACACATGCAGGAAGACAGCTGCTTCGTACAAAGAGCTAGAGAATAGAAAAAGTCGAGTTCAAGAGCTAGAAAAGTTATACACCGATATGTCCATGCAGAAAGAATTGCAGGTATCAATAGTTAGTATAAACTCACTACAATTGCTTACTGTTCTTAGGTGGTAGTAAGAGGTAGTCATGTAATTACTTTGGTGTGGCAGAAAAAGGGAAGGAAGAGGAAACTTCGTGAAGATGAAATCGTCTGTCCAAGCTCAAGGCCTGTTTTCAAGTGGCGTCAAGAAAGAAAACGCTGAGGAAGTTGTATTATAACTGTAGACATTCGTGGAATGAGATAACGAGGGGAATACAGAAGAAAAGCAAGAGCTAGTGTTACCCAAAAAGATACGGCCTTAGAACTCAAATGTGACCATGTTCTTTTGAGCATTGATCAAAACTGCTAATTTTGTGACGAGAAATGTAGGATCCTTTTAATTAGGCACCTTTGTTTGCACGATTGTCACTCTTTTTATCTTTCGAATATTTTCTCATTTGTTTGTGCTACATTGCATCATTATGATTTTGTTGTCAATGTGAAGCTTACCTTAATTGCATTGGTCAAAGCCATGTTTGTTTAATGTTTTTGCTCTTGTTTTGTAAAGATAATATAACAATTTCCATATTCTGTTTTTGGGTGAATTTTGAATAATTTTCTCTCCAAGGAAAGGATAATTCAGTTTGATGTTAAACATAAATGGCTGTATCGGAAGGAAAGTATATCAAACTAATTCTGGTTTATTTATGCTATCTGTATCGCTTTTAACTTGGTTCATCTCCTGATATTACTTTTGCGCCCCTTAGATTTCAGAATGTCATAAGCTACATGGAGAAGGTCTTTTTTGTCAATCAAATAGATAACAAGATCTTTATTAGTTTCAAAACAAACGTCTCTCCTCAATCATTCAACTATTCCCGCCAATTCTACTGCGAATACTTCAGAAGATTCTCTAACCAGATCTTTATCGGATGAAGCAATCGAAGATGAACAAATGCACCTTCTATCTTCACTTGAAATCACCAGACCCAACTTTCAAAAACCCTCTGCAAATAATCTTTCCCATTTTAAGGCTCAAGTTGCATCTTTACAAGATTCTATGTCTGATACTTTTGTTCTGTAAATACCGAAGCTAATCTTCACCTTTTGAGCAGACGAATCATGACGATAATCTAGCAGCAACATGCTCTGCAATGGCCATACATGAAGTTAGACCAGGCGATTTGATACCTAACAGATTTACCAGCCCAGGTATGCCATGAACCTCCTCTCCCTGCATGTAATTTCTCCGATTAGATTGTCGTTCGTTCCATGATCAAGAATGTGCATTCAAGAACAGATAAATGATTGAATTGAAATCTGAATAACCATCACCTGTATAGTAAAATCAACTGGACCCTGCATAGCACCTGATAGCTTTGACCGAACCCCAGCATAGCCCGGCTCCAACGATCCATCCCTCAGATTTGGATAGTACTTTCGTATCTCGGAGTAAAACTGGTTTGCGCGATCCCAAGGTACAGAGTAATCAAACCTTATAACAGACAACATATATACATAAATAACCATTTTGTTGCAGAGAAATATTGATGAAAATTTGCAAACATAATGAACATCTTACAAGTTGAGGAAGGTTGAAACATCATCAACGTCATCGACCCACTCAACATCAGGACCGAATCTGACTTGGCAGGTTAAGTCCAAGGTAACATGAACTCCGAGGCCGCCATCTTCGGGTATAGGATATATCAAATGATGGAAAGGCGATGTTTTAACATTCGATAATGTGAAATAGCAACCACGGGCAAAGTAGGGTCGAGGAACGATCCCATTATCTAGGCCGTAAATACGCCTAGAAAGAACAACAGCACCAAGACCAGAGGCATTAACAACAATTCTTGGACTAAGAATCAAATCTGGTTTTAATGGAGACTTCCCATCCCAGTTTTCAAGAGTCTTGCTTTCAGAAACGTAAAGCTGCAAACGACCTTCTTCGTATTTACCACCAATAACCGAAGTATTGTAACAGAAAGTCGCGCCATGACTCTCAGCTTCGCCCTATAATTTACATTCTTGTTAATACCCACATGAAAAATGATAAACTGTTGACACAACCAGTCGTATGATGCAAATGTACACAACTAATACTTTTCAGTGAAAACAACTAATATTAACAAAAACTAATACCTTTTAACAAAACAACTGATACAAAAATACACTTGAATTGGTCATGACAACATAAAGATTATAGGCATTACCAGAAGTGAGAGCATTAACGAGTGACTATCGATGATCCCAGAAACGGGCGATAGTAAAGCTTTCGTGCAATACAATTCCGGTTCCATCCGCATAGCTTCTTCCCCGTCTACCATCCTTAAACCTTCCACTCCATTCTCGATTCCTCGATTCATTAGGACACTCAATTTGGGTATTTCCGAAGGCCTAGTAGCAACTATTAACTTCCCAATTTGTTTATGAGGAATATCATGTTCTTTACAATAGTTGTATAGCAAGTGCCTTCCATTGACACACAAAAGTGCCTGCAATTCAAACCCCAATCCCCATTCAATCTAAATAACAATAATTTCAAGAAACAGCCATTGAAATTTCAGATCAGAATGCAAGAGTCATACAATACAGACAACTAAAATCAAGAATTAGAACGAGAATCAGAAAAGTTACAGTTCTTTAAAATGTTAGTTAAGAATGAGAAAATTACCTTGAGAGAATTGGGAGGATAATAAATGCCGGCATGAATGACTTCACTGTTGCGAGAACTCGAGCCTGTTCCAAAAGTGGGCGCCGATTCAATCACCAAAACTTCTCGCCGGAGCTTCATTGAGAGCTCACGCGCCACCGCTATGCCCACCACGCCGGCGCCCACCACCACCGCGTCCGCCGTTTCCCGGGGCACCGAATTGTGCATCTCTGTTGAAAGAAACCGGGATTTTCCGGCCTGGAAAATCTTGATAGAGGCGTTGCGTCTCATCATCTTTTTCAAGAAAGACACAGAAAAATTGGTGGTTACTGTTGATTGAATTTGGTGTATGTTTTACTGAAATGATTCATTTCTTTGGACGGCCAATGGGCTTTGAATCTGATGATTAATTCTTATTTTAAGATTGGGTGTTCTGTAAATGCATTGAGGGTGTTCGACGAAATGCCTCATAGAGATTTACTATGTTCTTGGAGATTTTGGATTAAATTAAACTTCGTATCTATCATCCATTTGGGACCTGGAATCTGCACACTTGCATTAAAACATGTCTTCGAAAGTTGTTGAAATTTGCTAATCTTTATCTGAAAATTTCTTTCTTAAACGTTCAAGCAGTTATATATGCAACTTACATTGTCATATATAGTTTGTGCCACAATATACAGAAAGAGAAAAAAAAAAAGTGTGCCAAAACATAGATGGGCTAAAATTTGTTAGTTATGTTGGTCCGAAATGCGGCCCTAACTTAAGATTTCTTACGGCCCAATATTAGTTGGGCTTCAGATCGGATTATAGCAATTGGCAACGGCAAAAAGATGCAATCAAGAGTGTGTGTGTGTGGTGGAGGTTCAAAAAAAAAAAAAAAAAAGTCAGTTGTGTGTGGGACGGTGGGGGAGGAAGTGAGTCAAACCGGCTAACGAGCTATTCGTGCTCGAATCGTAAAAAGATCGAATTCGATTTGAGCATAATCGAGTCGAGTTCGAACTACTCGATTAGCTATCAAGTTCGAGCTCATAAATACTCAGTTCGAGAGGCTCGCGAGCCTAATCGAGCTTGCACAGTAATTACTATTATGCCATTAATTTTACTATATATATACAAATATATTTAAATAATATATTTTATATTTAATTTTATAAAATTATACAGGTAATCGAGTCGAGTTTTTGTTTCAGTTTCGTGGTTTATCGAGATGCTTGTCGAATTGAGCTTGAGCTTAAAAATTTGAGCTCAATCGAGTTCGAGTCAAATTTTAAGCTTCGAGAATTCTAATCGAGTCGAGTTCGAGAGCACTACTCGACTCGGGTTGTTTTTACCCTTAGAGTGATATTTCAAATTCAGAACTTTCCTTTATCTTATTGGAATTATTAATATCACTTGATCACCTCAAAATTTTAATTTCTACTCTCTCTTAAAATATTGAATTTGATGGTAGAGATTAATCAAAGTCATTCCTCACCATTTTGGAAAGTATTGAAATTTCTCAAAATTGAGTAATCAAATCACTATTTCTCATACTCATATTTCTAAACCAATCACTCTCTAAAATTCTCACTACTTTGTCTTAATAATATTGTGTCCATTGTGAATAAAATCTTTATTTTTTCCTTTATCACTATACTTGTGCACCCTTTTTACATATGCAAGTCGTTTTCCTCTTTACCGAATCCTTAACTCCAGATAATTAGAATAGATTGCATGAACCAATAATATATTGAAATTGGGTAATTCATGGGACATAACATTAACATCTACTACTACCTAGTAACAAATTTACCACAACCGGATAAAACACAAGAAAAATAAAGAAATGCAGCACTGCAGGTCTGGTAAATCAGTGATAAAAGAGGCTGGTAAAAGCAAGGAGAATTAATTGAAGGTGGGGTGAAAATTAGGTGAATACTAGGTGAAAAAAGGGGGGCGACCACCACAAATACTGAAGATGATAAGACTTGACATCCCCATGCTTGTCGGACCTTTGGCCCCACCCCCTTTTCTCCTTCTACCAATTCAGATTTTGTCCAATATATATCCCCCATTGGTAAATTAAATAGGTTGTGCTAAATGGTAGAATCACCCGGGTAAAAAGGGTAAAATGACTTAATTACTCTTAATGAAATCATGATAATTTTAATTTTGATGAACCATCTACACTCTAAATATTAAATAATGAATCTTAAATTATAACCTATTCGAGTTGGGTGAACTATGAACCAATCGGGTCGAGTATAAAATATTTCATTAAGGATACTAATGTAAATTTACACATCTAAAGGGTGTTCATTTCGGGGTGAATCACCCCAAAAAACATTACCAAATTAAATAGGGTAATGCTAAATTGGGTGATTCAACGCGCGAGGTGAATGTGTGTTTTTTTTATTTTAATTTTAATGAAATTTTGTTTCCACTAATTTATAAAAAAAAATATTAAGAATAAAAAAATAGTCAATACACCATTCAAAATAACGAAAATACTCTTATCACATCGGGATAAATTTGGCCAAATAGCAATATCCAATTAAATATGACTGAACGATAGTTTTATGTGAAACTGATTCTATATCTACAGACTTGACACCTTTGTTATTATTATTAATATTTTTTTTTATAATTTAAGTCTTATCCTTCAATTATCAATATTAATATCACTATTGTAATATAAATTATATATTTTAATATTACGAGTAATACTTTTTTATAGTAATATGTATATATAAGTCATGCCTTTTAATCTTCGGGTGGAACGTGTTCGCCTTATACTTTGTCATAATTGAAAAATTATCGAGATTTATTTAAATTTTTAAAAAAAGTTCGTAATTTTGCATTGGAAAATTAATAGAATCATATGAGCAGACAATTGAATTAATTCTGTTTTCTTTAATTTTAGGTACTGTGTAAGATTTACCACAAACTTAGGGTAGAAAGTTCATTTCATATTGTCTGAAGCTAGCTAACTGCTTTAATGAGGAAAATGTCCAAATGGAATAGTTATTAGTTGGGCCCATGGATACTGAAATTTTGGGCTCTTCTTTGACTGAAATTTCAAAGGCTACACAAAAGCTATTCTACTTTTATAACTTGTGCAGATTCATACACAAACAAACAAACAACCACATTAAATAATGATCCATCAAAAAATGCTTTCTGGGCTCACACTATTACAACACATTAAATACATCACACACTCTCACACATGCAATTTATTAACAAAGATTAAAAGAAATGTAAAAACTCAATGGGCCCATCAGAACCTATCCATGCAGATAATCTTTTTAACTGTACTTCAGAGCAGTAACTCGAGTCAGTTTTCTAATCAGATAAGAAAGATGGATCAATGAATACAATAACAAATATATACACACACATACATATATACATATATATATATATAGAGAGAGAGGAACAAAAAGAATGAGCCAATAAACTGATAAATGAATTGACATGAGCATCAGTTTATTTTTTGTACTTTTTTCATGTTGGTCTCTATCCAAAATGTACACTGAATCTCAATATGATCTTCTTCACTTTATAACTAATTAGCAATATGAATTTTACTTGGATTTGATCTTGTTATTATAGATTTCTTAGCTGAAAAGTGTTCAATGACAGAAAATGATCTTTAATGACAGCCAAAAATATAAGGGATACACTTATATGAAATCGTCTTTAAAATGAGACCCGTGAGACGAGGTATAGTTGAACATTGACGCTTTAATATTTTGAAAAAAATAAGTATGATTTATGTTAAGTTGATCCTTGCCTTATATGAGTTTTTGTCAAAATTATAATTATTTAATATATATTAGAAAACAACATTATTTTACACAAATCTTGGTAGAACACAAAATTTAAACCCCACACACACATTACATAATCTTAAAAGCCCAAAGGAACAACTTTTGTCATATTGAATAGTGTCATGACTCAGGAGCCATTACTGCAAATCTAATAACCTTTTGAATATTAAATGATCAGATATATAGTAATAAATAAATTAGTTGGGGAAAAAATAATAAAGAAAGAAAGAAAAGGTGAGGACATAAGGCATGCATAAACAGAACATGAAAATCAGTGCCTGTGTCTTAGCTTCCAAGAAAACATTTACAGAAAAAAACTGCTACTTAATACGTAGTACAAATGTCAAATGTAAAAATGGCCTTCATCATCTCTGACACGTGTCGCTCGTTGGGCCTTTTCACTCAGACCATCGTACGGCCCACAGCAGCTCTGTGTTGTGTGTGTGAAATTTAAGAAGAAGAGAAAAGAAAAGATTTTGAAACTGACAAGGAGGGGTCAAGATCAAGAGTCATTATCATCGCCTTCACATGCATTTATGGACTTGTCACATCAACATTATTATTTTTTTTATCACCAACAAGCAACTCTTTTTTATTTATTTAAAGCCCTTGTATTAATATTGAGTGTACTTTTGTGAAATTATGTTAGAAATTAATTTATTTTTTTTGGCAAATGTTGAATTGGATTTATGATCTCGTGGCATAGGCAATGCTACTCTAATTGAAAATTAATTGAATGTATATTTATTGAGTTATGAAGTCTGATTGATTGCTTTATATCCTAACTTTTTGGGGTTTTTTCAACAATATTCGACCAGTTTAACTTATAAATACGTATCTGATTAATTGTATTGTTGTAATCACCGAAAATATTAGTATATCTCCTGGTTTGGTAGTGTCTCTAGACATAATCATTCAAGTTTTGGCACAGTTTCACTTTTATATACATATCTGATTCATTGTATTGTCTTTTCAAACTCGCTTCGAAAGATTCATTATTTCGACTGTTTTAGAGAGCGAGTTGTTTATTAATAATTGAAATGATAAAAAGATTTTTAAGGTGGGGTATGATATTGCTACCCTTCATCTATCCTATCATGCCTTAAAAATAATTTTATCATTTCATATACTATAAACAACTCGCTCAATAAAACATGAGCCGAAAAGTGAAATGCCCAATCGAGTTTGGGACAGAGGGAGTAATCACAAAAAATATTAGTATATCTCCTGGTTTGGTAGTACACCAAATGTAGTTATTCATGATAAATTGGGTCATTAAATTTGTATTATTTAATTTATTTTTATCAATTTCGTTATAATTGCAGTTAAAATCCTAACAATAACTATACATTTCATATTATATTTGATTTAGGTTCAAGCTTGAATTCAACATACAACAAACATAAAATAAATATAAAGATTAAATGATGAAGTTGCAATAAAAACAAAAATTTAAATAAAAGGTAGAAAAGGGCTCATGATCACTTTAAATCATATATTTATTAATTGGATTTTGGAAGTAACTAATTGGGTAGGCTAATATCCAGATCACCAGTGCTTAAGCCTTATCTGCCCAATATTAACATTTCTCCAATTTCTGGCTCAATTTGACAACATAAGCACAATTTTTGCGCATATTAATATTAAAAAATCACAACAATAAAAATTAGCCAATAATCTATACGTTTTTATTTATATTATTAGTATTAATCAATTCTAATAATTTTAGCTATATTATCACTAAGACGGTCTGATTATACATTATATACAGTACTCTACTTAGCATAGTTAATTAGTCTACAAATTCTTGTGTTTCATTGAATGAGTATTCACTTCCAGTTAGTGATTAAAAATAGTAAAAAACACTCAGGGCGTATTTTGAAATACTTAAAACAGCTTCCAAAAGCACTTATTTTCAAAAGCTGTGAGAGGGAGCTTTGAAAATAAGTGCTAAAGCTGTTTTAAGTGTTTCAAAACACGCCTTCAATTTTGTTGATAAAAAAATTATCGTATATTTTTAAAAATACATAGGGAATAAGTTATAAAGATATGTATTTAATATAATTTAATATATAATAATTGAATGTGTAGTTAGAAGTAGTATCAAGATTCCAGAACAATCAAGTCAAGAAATTGGACTTGTTTGAAATTAGAAGTGGGCACTCGATCTAGCAATGGGATAAAGCTTTGGAGCAATAACTTTATGCCCACTTAAATATAACATGGAAATGAAAAGAGCCATTGCGGATTCTTTATTCCATACATATATTGTTACAATCCTATACTATATCCTATTTAGTTTTTTATAAATATAAAAGAAATTCCCATTATTTTTTACTGAAAAAAGGAGAGGTTAAGATCTATACATTGGAGAATGAAGTTCCCCTTTGTTTAACTCTTATGTACTCAAAAAATTTAAAAGGTAAATTAATGTCAATAAACAATTTTTTGAAAAATAAAAAGAACAAAATTAAATCGAGTTGGTATGCTGTGAAACTTATTCACCGTGACACTTGTTTCTTTTTTACGAGCATGACCTTTCAGTTATTACGATTAATACATTTTTGTAATATAAGCCACACTCTTCAGTATTATGAGTAATACTATTTATAGTAAAAAGTCATACCCTTCCATTATCACAAAAAAATATGTGTCTTCTTAACCTATTTCCTAGATTCTTGTGTGAAACTTCTTCACCTATACTTTGCTAATTAAAACCCGATAGAAATTTCCTATATTCATTGAAAGATAGATTTTATCGTACATATATATAATTATATATGCGTGTTGAAATAATTGACATTATTTTTTTTGCCTTTTAAAGTTATAGATGAGAGATTCATAACTTTGTTCAAATTAAATCAAAAGATACATCTAAAATTTAACCAATTATGAGTGTAAAAACTGACAGCTAAGAAAAAATTCTTTTTCAAAACTGAATCATTCTCAACTCCATATGATACATATAAATGGTGAATTTTCATAGATTTGAGTTTAAGCCCACTGAATCATTTTTCTCTCTCAATAAGATATTTCATCATATGTGAATTTGATTAAGTCAACGGACATTCATACATTATTTCTAATTATATCAGCCAATATCACACAATATCATGCACTATCTAATAAAAATCTAGCATGTGATCCGAGTTAATTAACTAGTAGCTTTAATTCTTTAAAAAATATCCTATAATTAACATTTTTCAACTTTTGTAAACTTATATGATTAGGATGTTTGCATGGTATGTTTTGGGCACAATAATAAAAAAAAGAATAATAATTAAGAATAATAGAATATGATAAAGACTAAAGAGATTACTTTACCGACTAAGCATGAGAGACAAAACTCAGGTTGTTTTTAATTAATTTCTTCTCCTTTTATTAAAGGATTTCCCAAAGTTTGCTTCTTTATGAACAAGATTTTCCAAGATTTATTTGCATGTTCAGGCAATCTTTATAAAGTTGTACAGTTTCCCTTGAATTGTTGTCCTTATTATGATCATCAGTTCTCCTTTTATAAAGACCTTCTCTTTATTTAAAAGGAAAATTATTAAACCATTTTATCTTAACTGCAACTAATTAAAACTATTTAAAAATACATACAAAATGTAAATCAATATATATTTATAAGACCACTGTATATAGTGGGATGGGTATTGTCATATGATGGTAGGGTTAAAAATAGAGGGAAGTCAATGAAAAGAATGCAAGTGGATTTAGGTAAAGTTAATTATTCTTTTGCAAAAATGGGTTATGTCCTCCTTAAAGCAAGCAGGATCCCCAAATGCATGTATATGCTTTTTACATCATATATATACTTATCTCTCATATATAACTTTATACTTCCTCCGTCCCAACAGGACTGCAATACTGAAAACGACACGCAAACCAAGTAAAATGAGTTTTAGGGTGTGTTTTGAAACACTTAAAACAACTTTCAAAATCATTTATTTTCAAAAACTGTGAGAGGGGGCTTTGAAAATAAGTACTTTTGGAAGCTGTTTTAAGTGTTTCAAAACACACCCTTAGTGAGCTTGAGTGGAATAAAATAAGGGTATTGTAAGTGTACTAATATTATGTTTATTTTTATTTTGGGAGTGTTGCAGTAATGTTAGGACGTCCAAATAAAATAAGTGTTGAAATAATCATGGGACGAGGGAGTACATCATATGTGAGTGTATATATATTTTTAATTGTAAATTTGTAATGCACCTGTATGTGAAAATATTCTTACATAAAAGTTGTCAGAAGAATTAATTAATTAAGTGCAAGTAGTGTAATTTGATATGAATACATATCAAGAAAAGTGGGTTTTGATTTATTATCACTAGACAAACCCTGTCTAACTTAGTATAATTACATTTCACATACGTACAGGAATAATTACAAAAGTTGCCCTAGGTGTTTAGCTTAATTAGTTAAAGGGAAGACAACAATAACAATTATCTACGCCGTTAAATCATGAATTCGAATTATTATTTAATTATTATTTTTTCGACCGAGAATTATTATTTAATTATTGTTATAACATACTTTTAATTGCTTGTGACTTGTGAGAGCGATATTACCATTAGTTTAACTTTTTCCTCGATAATTATTTATTCGCAAGCTAATTGATAAAAGAAATATCATACGTTGTCGTATTGCTTATTGATTTTTGTATTTTCTTAATTTTATATTCATTAATGAAAAAGTAAAGGACTTTAATCTTTCCATATTTGGAAACTATTTGCTAGAATTATGTTCCATTTAGTGTAATTCAACTACCTTTTGATAGGCTGTCCCCCCTATATGTATATGTTTAGTGTCACTAAGCACAAATTATATAATACTAATGTCGACCCAAAAGATCATGATAATAATTAATAGCAACTTGTTATTAAATTAATTTAAAATAATGAGTCACGCTCATGGTACTTCCTATATAAATTTTGATATGAAGCTTAATGATGGGTTTGTTTTGAAGCTCAATATTAACATAAATTATTTTTATTATGCTATAAGTATTTTACATTAATATTGAACTTCATAAAGATTAAAGAATTGACCATTTTATTACTCTCTCTCTATATATACACTAGGCAAATTAAATTGCTATAACTTTTACATTCTAAGTCAATTTTCAATCCAAAATTAATATTGATATTAAACATTTTTTATGATTTATAATTTGGCACTCATATTGTATATATTAAAATATATAGTAAATATTTTTTCGAACCCAAAAAATATATATTAGATTTTAAATATGGATCTTAAAAAAATAATAATCAATCAACTTGTTTCTTATTTTAAACTACAGACTGATGTCAATCAACTGGGCTTTCTCTTAATTGGCCTCCAATATATGTTCTTTAAATGTCGAGTACTTTTAATTAAGATTAGCAAATAATGCTAATGATTGTTGCAGCAATTATTAATAGAATTGGTCCACTTGTGAGATAAAATTACAGCTGTCCCGCTATACTATATATATTTTATTGCATTTTAATACTATCATGTTGCATTTTCATGTATAATATGGCGTGTGGTTATATAAAAAACAACATTAAGGAGCAACTTCTGTTACTTGGAAAATAAAGGATCTAGTATCGGAATTATTTTTCTCCACCCACATTCCTTAATATATTCAAGCTCAAGCTAATTCCAGCATTGTAAACTAAAATCATATACTTATAAGAATAAATAATTGCTTAACACTTTAAATGATTAAAATATATACAATATTAATTGTCCCACGGAATGTGTTCAGTGAAATAAAATATCATTTGCCTTCAATTCAAAAACCTTAAAAATGGCACATAGAAAATTATTACTACTTTTTATCTTTGAGTTAATACTTTTTCCTTGAAATATACATATAAAATGTACAGATACAAAATGATACTATAATCTTGCAAAATTATAATACAATGAAGATAAATAATTTTGTACGAAAATAGACATACACACAAAAATCATTGGCAGGAAACACTCTACAAAACTGTGGTTTAAATTTCCCCTTACCACGGGCCTCAATCGAAAATGGAAGACTCAGGTTCGATTCCCTTTGGGAATGAATTGAAGTATGAGAGTTATAAGAGTTGGAGTATGAGAGTTATAAGATGGCTTGGTGGATTTGTAGAGTGTTTGGGTGCTTGGTGTATTAACTACTAACATCTAACAACTAACTTTGTCCCAAAAAAAAAAAAAAATCATTGGCAGGAAACAATTTTATATATACTAATATCCAATAATAATATTCCCAATTAGTCAATAACCCCACTCAGTTAATTTGTCATCTTGCGTGCAAAAACATAATAAAAAACTGTGATGCAATTTTTGGCCAATAGATTTGGTGATCCAATGAGGTCACAAATCAAATAATGTCTATAAAGACCATAAAAACATTAATTTTATTTTGTCAAACCCCAAATAACTTTGTTAGTGAATGGAACACCATTTCATCAAGTCAAAGCTGGCCGACCTTCCATTTCAATATAAGATGTCTCTTGAAAATCTAGATGATTTTTTTTTTGAATATGAAAGCCTCCATTTCCATTGGCTGGAAGTGCAAATTTGATGAATAAATGGAAATATCTGATGGTTTGACTCCATATTGTATGATTCCACCACTTATGGGAACTAATTGGAGTAATATATATATTGACCCCAATAAAAACTACATTGTGTGGTATATATGTAATGGAATTCCTAAAATATACTAAAAGGATTCATATAAAAGCAATTCACAATGCAAGGCTTGTCAAAGGATTTGTTGTGACCTTCAAAGAATATTCTTCGCAAGGTCTCATATACACTTGGTGCACGAATTCTAGATCTGTGCACTCACTTTTGACCTTGCCCATTTTATTGTAGATCCTCATTTTCACTAATGGCGAGGTCTCATTTTCTTAATGAGTCACTCCTATACTCGAGTGCACGGTGCACACTTGGTGCATAGGAGACCCACTCTTCTTCATTCATAATATAATATGAAATTTATGCCACTATTTTTATAAATTAATATAATTAGACTTATCAATTGATATCATTACATTTATAAATTAAGATCATTGTATATGTATTAGTTTATAAGAATAGTGATATCAAATTATAAGTGTAAATATAAGTTTCATACCATGAACAAGTTTCAAAAGAGATTTTTTGTTAAAAGTAATGAACAATTTTTTAAAATAAATTCTTGTGTAAGATGGGTCGTTAATAGGACAAATTTAAGTTGAGTGTATTTAAATCTACTATTTAATCATTTATCCATTAATCATTTCTAATTTTATTTTTTAATAATCATTTAATCTCATTCTAGATACTTTCTAGTTATTTATATTGAAAATAATTGTAATGACAAAAGTAATATTTACTTTTTTAATGGCAAAAAAAAGGGCTCAAAACTTGCATAATTTTTTTTTATGGTGGAATTTGAATACCATGGAGAGTTTGTAGGGACAAAATAGGGCATACAGAAAAAGGAGGGAGAGGGGTCTTTTGGGAAAGTTGGGTTGGAGGATTGATAAGACAAGTCAAATGTCAAATAAAAAGGACTTCAAATCATAAGACATCAGTGATAGTGTTGTCCATCATACATGCTAATACCTTTTTTTTTGCCCTTTCTTTTCCATATTTTGGGGGTTTTGAACGGTTAACAAACAGTTCCATGACTTCCCACTAATACGTGTGTTAGAATTGGATTAAAAATTTATGATAAAAATAGATATTAATGTTGATTATATATATATATATATGTTTATAAAATAAAGAATTATTTTCGACTGTTCTAGTAATTTTAGTTCACTATTATATAGGGTGAGTCTCATCTGCATCAAGTGCACCGTACATTCCATAATATATTTTAGAATTATACAACTTGTTATATTAAAATATGCAATTTGTTTACAATTTGTTTACACTGAATCATGCAACTTGCTTCCCATAGTTATAGTTACACAGTTCACTATAAATAAGTTACATATTTCAATGTAACAAGTTACATGATTCTAAAATATATTATGGAGTGTACAGTACTCTTGATGTATAATACATTTAGTGGAGATATTTGGTAAAAAATAGGAGAGGATTTTTCATATTTGGATAGCAAACATGAATGAAAAGTGACTAGGGTGCATGGTTTAATAGAACATGTGACTATAATTTTAAAAATTGTGAGTTTAAAATTTTCACTTTTTTTGCTAGAGCCTGCCCCCATATTGATAGAGGTCTTATTCAATGTGATTTACCTTGTGTGGTTTACATCCTTAAATTGTTAATTCTCTTATAAGCCAAATTAAAATTAAGGAGAATTATGAATTGAAAAGAAGCAGACGTGTGTTCAAATAGAATGTACTAATTAAATAGCAATACTTTCAGAAATACATGTTACCAAGTTATACATCATAATAAGTGAGCGAAATAAATAATTAAAAAAAACAAATAAACATGTACGCCAATATTAAATTGAATCCCACCTAATTCAAATGATTAAGACTTTTATGCACCAGATGTACCGTACACTCCGTAATGTATTTTAGAAATTTTCTGTTTCAGTAAAACTTTCAACTTGTTACGTACACTAAAACGTATAATTATGTTTTATAAACACATGTTAAACATTCGAGTGTAGCAAATTGCAAGTTTCAACACAGCAAGTTGAATTTTTTTTAAATACATTATAAAATGCACGGTACACCTGGTATACATTTGCAAGTTTCTGACAAGAAATCTACTTTTTCAGCTTAGAAGACGAAATTTGACTCATTTAATTAGAAACACTCTCAAAAACAACACATTCAGGGAAGACGGTCTAATTTCATTATTTTACCCAAAAGAGAAGTTATCCTAGAAACCTAGGGGACAATTAATAAATAGGCTTTCAAGAAACGAATATCCATTTCATCTTCATCAAATGAAACTCCAAAACAGTTGAATAAAGTTGGAGTTAACAATAAATTGTCAGCACATTTAGTGGTCGAGCTCCACCATGACTAGCAAGGGAACTCTGATCTTTCATATCGAGTTTAATGATTTTGCGTTTAACAAATTGCCACCATTCTGCAAGAGATACGAGAAGTGATTTTAAGAACTTCATCGAGATTAGAGACCCATATCTGAGGACAGTGAGAAATGATACTGTAGGATTGTGTTTGATTTGAGAAGAGGATCTAATACAAGGATTTCAAATAACTCTAAATACAACAGATGTAATTTATTCCAAAATTACACGAGTAAAACAATTCAAAATGACAGCTACATATTTTCAAATCCCACCTTTCCGAAAAAAATTAATGGCTTATGGCTCTGCTATAGTGGGTTTGAAATCAGTACTAACATCCATTGAACCAAATGCAGCCTAAGATAATAACTGAGCCTCAACATTAAATATCAAAACCAGACTTCTTTCTAAATTCTAAAGGTGCCCTAGGTTCAAATTTTTTTTTGGTAATGAGAATCATCGATAGTGAATTAGATTGAGGATGATGGTTTGTTAGTTTATTGCTTAATCTTGAATAAGTCAAGACCAAAAATGATTGTTGGTCGAGGAATAGTGCAACGATTGAGGATAAATGATTGTAAGTGAGGATGTAGTTAATCAAAATGGGGTAATGATTAACTTATTTTGAGTCTCAAACCTCGTACGAAGTATGATGAAGGTGAATTGATCATTTTTTATTCTCATTAACCACCGCAGTTACCCTATACGTATTCCCATTAACATTCCTATAGAAGAATTATGAACCAAGCGCCCCTAAATTAATTTTCAAACTGATTCTGCTTATAATATAACCCAAAACAAAGTCTAACAGTCCATACTCAATTATGGTAACAATGGAACTATTTCGAAATATACCTTGAAAACATGACTAGGAGCTTTTTTTTGATTCCTTCTCACGATCCCGCCAAGGATTGAGAGCATCTCTCATAGCCTGAGCTTCAGGCTAGTTCTCCCAAGCCCCTCTTCTCTGACTCCAAAACTGTTACTTTATCATCTGCTCAAATTTAAAGAACACAGAGCAAATGAATAGCTGCATAACAAGTGGTATTTCTGACTACAAACATAAAGGAAAATGAAAATGAAATTATGGAATCAAATACAAGAAGCATACAGCATCACCACACTTTAAAAACTTTAATATTGAAAAATTTAAAATTAAATGTTCAGTGTGTCAAAGTATTGCAGATCTATATATATATATATGTGTGTGTGTGAAATTAAAACGAGCCCACCAAGAACATATTATCATTTGCATGGATCAATCAACTTTCATATCTAAACGTGATTCTAATCCAATAACTAGAACTTGACACAGACTAGTTATACACAACTTGCATAACTCAATACCTAAATTGAGGGGCACTTGGTTTAAAATTCTTCAACGAGAAACGAGAATAAAAGATGATCAATCCACATTTCTAATTTTCTATCCTGTATACGGGGAAATAAGAATCAAAATGAGTTAATCATTACCTCATTTGATTAACTACCTTCCCTCTTATAACCATTTGTCTTCTATCATTCGCTATTTCTCAACCAACAATCATATTAGAGTAAAACGCTAAGCCCCCTGAGTTGTTAAGGACATATATAATATGAGGCACACTTGCATGAGACTGGGCATAAATTGGACATTGTCGCTTTAACACTTTGGTAAGTGTGGGTGTAATTTGTGCTAAGTTTTACCCCGTCTCAGGCATGAGACCGTCTCATATGAATTTTTGTTATATAATATTGCAATTAGCTAATCTATTTATGAAATTCTAAACTCAGACCCCCACCGAATCAAAGCTCCAAAAGCGATGCCTAAATCCAAGCATTAAACTAAGACACGAAGCTTTTAGGGAAAATAAATTCAATATGTTCAATTGTGGGAGTGATCAAATTGTCCGATTGAGTAATTTCTGATTTAATTCTTAAAAAACCTAATTTCAAGACCACCACAAACTACCTCACCAAAATTATATAAACAACAAAAACAAACATAGATTCACAAACTCGGAAAATGGGAATTCGTTCTTGCTAACGGTAATCTGAGATGGGGATTTCACCATTAAAGATTTATAAACAGAATCCAGTTTGATCAACAGTAAATTTTAAAAACTGTGTGCGTGAATGTGGAAGTGAGAAGGAGAGTTCTCACACAGAAGCCTGTTTTGATCATGAAAATTCCATTGAAGCTCCAACCATCGCTGACCCAACTGCAATCTTCAAGTACCAATCCCAAAACTTCATCTTTTTCTGTATCAATTTCAACAACCCAAACGCAGCCTTTAAAGAACCCTCACTCGTTTTTCCATAAAAAAAGAACCCTCACTGCAGTTACAACACCTAAAGTCGCACAGGGTTTTTCTAAAGCGGGTTTTCACGACTAATTATTGGGCTAATATGGATTCTTGCGCAAATTGCAATAGCCCGGCCCATCTGAAAACCCGACTAATTATTGGGCTAAAGGGTAGGTTTTCACAACTAATTATTGGGCACCCAAAAAAAGAAAAAAGGCCCAGGTTATTAACACCCCTTTTATTAGGAAATACACCACACATTCAATTTTAATATTTCAATGCACAGATGAAATGTCTAGACTACCCTTTTTCTTCCAGCTCATACACCCCTTAATTCCCTTTATCCCACAAGCTGGAAGGCAAAATGACGTCTGCTGATAAAAAAGAACAGAACAAAAGAATTAATAATTGAGGTGAAAATCAGAACCCGTAAATGATGCAAAATTTGTACTCCAAAGCATAGGCAGAGGTTGAATGGAAAAAATCCAATAAGCAGAACATGGATCAAAAACAAGAAAAGATCATGAATAACTACATAATTAATAATATAATTTCTTATGAATTCTCAATGAATCAGAAGCAATACAATAGAAAATAGTCACTCTTCAAAATTGTAAGTTGAATCCAAAGCACTAAACCCATTATCCAGAATCGAGAAACCCTAAACCCAAAAAAGAAATGACTTTGTTCAGAAATTTTACTAAACTCTGTCCATATCAACTTTGTTTCGGCGCTGTGCGGCGGAGTTTGAGGCGTTGTTTCCGAGCTGTGCGGCGGAGGTCGAGGCGCAGTGGATATTGGTGGCGCCGCGCGGGAGTGGTGCGGTGCGGGCGGAGGTTGTGGCAGGCGTACGAGTGGAGGTTGATGACGTGCCATGTGCGGTGGCGGCTGAGAGGAATTTCAGTAACCTCTTTGGTGGTGGGGGTGTGAATGTTTTGGAGTTAGATTAAGAGAGAAGAGGGGTAGTTTAGGAAGTATGGTAGGTGGTGTACTAATCCAATGAGGGGTGAATTTATCCAAGTGGTGTATTTCCTAAAAGAGGGGATGCTAATAACCTGCGCCAAAGAAAAAAAGAAAAATAAAAAACTCAATTTCTTCATTGCTCAATACTTCAATAGTATCAAGTTTCCACCATCTTAATTTCCAAAACTGTATTAGGCACATGATAAGTTGACAACACCAATTTTGTTTGCAACTCAATACCAACTCGAGGTATGTTGCCTGCTTTCGATGATATCCCTATGACTTTTTTGGCTTTATAAATTCAACTTTTTGAATATGATTAATGAGGATTTTGAAATCCTATTAACCATATTCTACCTCATAACCTATTATTATTTTACATTTTATTATCTTAATACACTCAAATTATCTATTTTTTTATTCTTCCAATACACTCAAAAAAATATAATAATATTACATCAATCATTTTTTTCACCATCCTACCCAATAAAAATCTCATAACAAACATACATCTTAACTATTCATCAAGATTTTGAAATCATAAAACTTCAAATCCAATTTCCCACGCACTTATAAAGTCTCAAACGAACATACCCTCAAGTTCGCTTATAAGACCTACACACACATTACGATATTCAATTACTTAACCCGATAAATTGTAGGCACGCGTTTGGGTGGGACTATTTTTACAATAAAGTCAGAATATAATTTGCTCATCGACGTTTTCATTTTAAAAGAGTGGTGTTATTTGTGTTAGTTTGTAATTCAAATCACGTGTATAAGACCTGCCTCATACGAAGTTTTAATCAAAAAAATTAAGGATATATACAATTTTAAGAGTTATATCCATAAAAGACCATTTAAAAAAAGAAAGTTAAAACCAAGAAGCTTGTTTCTTATGTTTGTCGAGTGTGTCGTATTTACACTTCATTAGTTAATTTATATATCATTAAATCTTCAATTCAATAGCTTAAAATTGATGACTTACCACCGCATTATAATACTTATTGTATTGATCATCCTTTTCAGATCGAATTAACTATCGATGCTGTCATACTATCGCCTATTACAATAAAATCAATAGTTTAAAAAATAATTGTAAATTGATAAATTTATCCCTACTTAATTTACAACAAAACCTAGTTTGATTTGAAATCATTAATTATCTAGGTAAAATTCAAGAGTTTTATTTTTTTCCCTACAAACTATAGTTGTCTTTCTCTTTCCCACTCGCCCACACGACTTTGAACTCGTGAGTCAACATCGCCACCATCGGTCTCTCGACCTCACACACTCTCTCATTGTTGTCTTTAAATTTCACATCTATGTGTTTGCAGATCTCATCGTCCCAACTTCTAGACTCAAAGTGGTCTTAGTCAATCATTCTCATTTTGGACATGCTCGTGTTTTTGAGGAAGTTAATGCATACAAGAAAGTTAATTTAGTTGGTAAATTAAAAAAAATGATTTAAAAAAAATCGGACCGCTTTTAGACGGTAATTAGATTTTCGCCTAGCGCCGAGACAACCTGTAATATGTCCGCCAATGAAATTTGCAAGAGAGATATATAAGTCACAAATGGTCATGTAATTTTGTAGAGGCCATTATCTATAACTATATAATACACTTACGAATTTTCTTTTTGTTTTCCCGCCCTTTTTCCTCCCAACCGCTAGATCTTCACTAAACGATCTCAACTGACATTTGTTACCTACAATTTATTCATAGTAGATTTGATAAATACATAAATGAAATTAATTGCTTTTTTATTACTTGCTTATTTCTAGGGCAAAATTTTGGTTTTCCAACCTATATAAAAGAGAAGTTTTACAATTTTAAGTTTTACACTCCATTTTTTTTTCAATCTCATTAGTAGTAGTTTCATTTTAATTTTTTTTTGTATTAAGAATTAGATTTTTTTTTTACTCTTAATTTTAGGACAATTCTCAAATAGTTAGGAATTTGGCTTTTTATATGATACTAATGAGATTTGAACCAGAGTGTTCCTATTTCCAAGCAGATTGTTTATCTCAAATCTACATTTCAAGTCAATTGTTTATCTCAAATCTATATCGACGATTTGCATGTCGTATATGGTGAATTGTGTGGATCCTCTAAAGAAGCTGAAGAAAATTAAATACTTGAAGGAAGTATGTAATATTAGGATTATAATATATTTTAATTTTTATTAATTTTATTGCCCAACAATCGTTCTTATAAAAATAATCTTATCATGATGCTTTTTTATTTTAGCAGAGATTATAGTTGTGAAGAAAGAATTAGACAATTATGTTACTTTTGATAATTAGTTTGTTTTTATAGCATTACTATTGTAGTTGTTTTTACCGAATATCATTACTACTCCATAGCAATAAATTTGTTTGTACAACCATTTATGATTATAATTGTGAAGATTTGGTAAAGAAATAACATATCAAATACTAAACGAAGATTTTCAGAAATTTACCGAAACATATTTGGTCACAAATTCTCAATTCACAAAATACTCAAGCCTCTATTGTATGATAAATCAAGCAATTCATTTTGTTTGTGTATATGGTAAATCAAGAAATTCATCCTCTAATACTAATTGATTATTAGTTGGATTCAATCAAACAAATCTTTATGCCACATATTATTTTATGAAAATTATATATAGATTATTCTTAACAAAAGCAATTGATGATCATTATTAGTTGGCTTCAATCAAGCAACTCATTTTGTTTGTGTATATGGTGAACCTTATAAAATTAAAGTAGTTAAGTTTTTAAGATTTTATATATTTCTCAAATTTATAGTATTATTTAGGTGTTTAAACATTGTTAGCATAGTATATTTTTAGATTGCATTACTTGATTTATTTAAAATTATATTATTCTTAATATATAATTATTTTCCTAAATTTTCATTTTATGCATTTCATCCTCTAATACCAATTGATTATTAGTTTGATACAATCAAGCAACTCATTATGCCACGTTTTATTTTATAAAAATTATATGTAGATTAATTATTATAAAAAGAAGTTGATGATCATTATCGGTTGGCTTCAATCAAGCAACTCATTTTATGTGGTATATGGTAAACCTTATAATATTAAAGTAGTTAAGTTTTTAAAATTTTATATATTTCTTAAATTTATAGTATTACTTAGGTGTTTAAACATTGTTAGAATTGTCATATTTTAGATTGAATTGCTTGATTCATTTAAAAAATTATATTATTCTTAATATTAAAACTCAGAAAATTTGATTTAGTTATATATGATTATTTGCCTAGATTTAGATATTTTGCATCTCATTCTCTAATACTAATTCATTATTGGTTCTCTTTAATCAAGTAACTCATTATGTCATGAATTATTTTACGAAAATTGTATGTAGATTAATTCAAACAAACAATTCATTATGCCACATATTAATTTATGAAAAATGTATGTAGATTAATTCTTATAAAAGAAAGTCGATGATTATTATTGGTCAGGTTTATCAAACAACCCATGTGTGTGGGATGACAAACCTTATAATATTAAAGTAGTTAAGTTCTTAAGATTTTATATATTTCTCAAATTATAGTATTATTTAGGTGTTTAAACATTGTTAGAATTGTCATATTTTAGATTGAATTGCTTAATTCATTTAAAAATTATATTATTCTTAATAATAAAATTTGTAATTTTTTATTTATATATAATTGTTTTCCTAAATTTTCATTTTATGATCTCATCCGCTAATACTAATTGATTATTAGTTGATTCAATAAAGCTAATAAATTATGCCATGTATTATTTTATGAAAATTGTATGTAGATTAATTCTTATAAATGTAAGTTGATGATCATTATTGGTCGGGTTTCAATCAAGTAATTTTATTTTGTTTGTGTATATGGTAAACCTTATAAAGTAGTTAAGTTTTTTAAGATTTTATATATTTCTCAAACTTTTAGTATTATTAAGGTGATTAAACATAGTTAAAATTGTCATAATTTAGATTGAATTGTTTGATTCATTTAAAAATTATATTATTTTTAACATTAAAAATTATAAAGTTGATTTAGTGATATATAATTATTTTCTTAGATTTTCATTTTTGCATATCATCCTCTAATACTAATTGATTATTGTTGGATCCAATCAAGCAAATCATTATGCCACATATTATTTCATAAATATTGTATGTAGATTAAGTGTCCTTCAATAAAAAAACCACCTATTAAAATAAAATTTATGATGTATTTAAATATAAAGTTTATATAATGTATTATGTTTTAACATTTTTAAAACTTTCAGCACTATAAAAATTATTATTAATTAAATTAAATTAAACTTATAAAACTATAAAATTTAGTTAGAAAATTGAACTACCAATGAGTAGGTAAATCATTGAAAATATTATAGATTATCTTTTCACAAAAGTTCCACATAAAACCGATTTCAATCGCAAATATAAAAATATAAAATATTGTATAAAAGACATATATCTAAAAGAATTAATTGAAAGACAATAAATATTTTTTTATTTCAACAATAAAATATATTTTATTATACATATAGCCTATATAATATGTGATTATTCCAAGTATTATCAAATTAAGTAATACGACATTTAGTTTTTATTTTATATAGAATTGATTTACTAATTTATGAAGAAATAAAACAATGCTTGTCTTATAGAAATAGACAAAATGTTGAGGGTTGTAGGCAAGACTTTTGCAGTAGTTCTTTTGAAGGTATGCTTATAGCATACTCGACCCTAATTATTCACCTCAAATAGATTGTTAATGATGAAGTTTGATAAAATAGATCGATTTGAAGAATAATTTTGAGTATTTGATGAGTAGACTTAATGATGAACAACGCAAAGTTTATGAATCAATACTCAAGACCATTCATTCGCAAAGACAAAATATTTTTTGTGTATGGATACAAAGGAGAACCTAAAAACATTAATTTGAAGACATTGTCTTAAATGTTTAAGGTCTAATGGCAAAATTGTTATTAATGTAGCATCAAGTGGTAGTATAGCTTCACTTCTTCTTCCTGGGACGACTGCTTTGTTCATTCTAGGTTTGTCATCCCAATAAACATAATAAACTTTAATTCAATAAAATCACCAAAACGAGATCATATCATTTAAACACCATGTAATATGCAATAACCATATTAAATTTAATACTACATATTAAACATAATTACTTCTAAATGATGGTCATGGAGATAAAATTTTGTGCATTAAATTTGCCTTTAATACTTTTTTATACCAATTTAAAGTAAGTTGCACATATATTTATATAAAATTATTCAATTTTTAATAATCCAACATAACAACCCACTTATATTTTTTTGATTTTGATCAATGTTTATTGATATAACCTGCATGTCGCTTAAATTAAGAATACAATATATTTAAGTCGCCTCTTTATAGTTTATTCTCTACTTTTTTTCTCTCCGTCACCGCTTTCCTTCAAGGCTCAAGTTCGGCCAATTGTCTTTACTTTTATAATTCTAACGACAATCTTTAATCATCTCTCCATATAATTTCTTCTCAATTTATTTATTTATTTATTTATTTGATTATAGTAATTTCAAATTATCGTTCGAATTCATTTGTTATTTTCCTGATTTGGGATTAAAGTTCCATCACATATGGATTTTTCGTTGATATGAATTATTCGTTTTTAAAACTTTTCTTTTTCTCGAGGTCACTGGGTCGAGATAATCCTCAAGATTAGGTCCCGAGAAGACAAAAACACTCGAGTCAAAGTCTACCGAGACAAAGGATCCCGAGTCGCTTTCGTAAACCTCAAATAATCCCAACCGAGTCCCGAAGTTTTAGAGATCCCGAGTTGCTTGGATCGATAACTAACTTCATCAACCCTCGTAAGAGTAAGTTCGCTTTTGGTAACTATCCGCTCTAGCTACTCGATGTGCATAATGGTTGGCCCCTTTAGTTTATACTCGCTTTTAAGCTTTGCTAAAAAACCTTCCTTTGAATGGAATAGTGATTAGGTTGTGATTCAATTATATGCAACTTCCAAAGGATTGATTCCAACCGAAATATCAAGGAAAATATGCTTTCGATTTAAATCAATGCAACAAACATAAGATAAGAAAAAGCAATAAACAACACAAAGAATTATAAATGTTCGTAGACTCAAGCTCCTACGCCCACTCTCTCTCGATCCTCTTCAGAGAAATTCACTAATCACTTCCTCGAGCTTTCGACTACCTCGCGTGAGTTTATTTACTCAACTCGGCCCCGAAGCTTTCGACTACTCCACGTAGTTTACTTACTCAACCCGACCTTTGAGCTCGACTACCTCCGTAGTTTACTTTACTCAAACACAAACAAGCTTTGACTACCTCAGAGCTTACTAACTTCACCTCTAGAGCTTTCCGACTACTCCGCAGAGTTTACTAACTCTTTACAACTCTTCTCACCAACAATCACACTCCAACTACCTTCTAAAGGGTTTGGGGTTTCTTGGTTGGTTTTCAACTAGATGAGATATCCTTTACAATAAAGTACAATGCAAAGGCTAGATATCTCGACTAAGCTTTGATATGTCTTATCAAGCTAGGCTTAGTTTAGTGAGCTCTCTTCAATATAAAGCACTTGGGAAATTCTAAGTTTTTCGAGTGCTTTAACTTTATGATAATAAGTTTGAGCTCTTGAGTTGCTTACAAATTTCCCCGAACCTTACAATGTAGGGTCACAAGTATTTATAGGCATACACCAAGGTCACTTTGAAAACTATCCGCTGGAGAGATAAATTTGGAGTTTCCTCTTATGGTGTGTGAGGAACGACTATATTTAGGGTTTGAAACTCCCTAACACGCTTTTAGGCAATAACCTTTCATGTAGCCGGGTCTTCACTTTTTGCAACCGAACTTTTGTACTTCCCGACATCTTTTTTTCAAATGACCACACCGCTGCTGTCAAGATGGTACAAAGGTTGTCTTTCCTCTTTGACTTTTGTCTCCAAAAGGTAGACACCTTCAACTCTTTTTGTTACAAACTCGAGTGATATAACCTTAACAACACTTTGACTTAGTTCCTTTTGTGTCTGCATTTGAATGTCTTGGCAAATATCTATTCTTCTAAGGAATCGCGATTTTCTTAAAGATTTAGATCCTTCGATAGATATTCTCAGCCTCGAACATTCGTGTTTATATCGAAAGCATTCAAAGACATTACCGAAGTCTTTAGTAATTATCGCGGCCTTCAGTATTCTTGATCTTCGCCTTCTTGATCTTCGCGGTCTTATGTCTTCGAGTCTTCGTGGTCTTCGAGTCTTCGCGTCTTGAGTCTTCTGAGTCTTCGAAGTCTTCAGAGTTTTCATATAATCAATCTTCGCGATATCTTCATACCGAGTCTTCGGGATCCTCGCCATTAATCGAAGTCTTCAAGATCTCTCGGCCAATCGAGTCTTCGAACATCGCTTATCGAGGCCTTCGGAACTTTAGTTTCATATCGAAACTTCGCTTTTTCAAAAACATACCGAAGTTCTTCGTAATCTTCAGATCCTAACCTCGATCTATATCTCACGACTATACATTTTGCGATATCATCCTCAATACTAAAAACCTAATCCTCGACTAAACTATCAAGATTATCCCTAACATGTCATACTCAGGGTTTTGGATCTAATCAAAATCATATATCTTTATTAAATTCATCTCCCAACAATTTTTGATGATGCCAAAACTATCTTGTTACAAACCATACAACCTAAACTCGTGTTTCAGCTTATCCTATTACAAGATTGGTTTCAACAGAGAATCTCCCAACAATTTCTCGAGAGTCTCCTCAACAATTAATCATTCAACAATTTTCTTTCAAGAATGAATCATTCAAAGGATTCATCACCAAATACTTAAAAACAATTTCCCATAAACAATTAATTCAAAGACATCATTCAAAGATATCAAAAGTAAAAGACATGTAAATAAGATAATGAGATATTATCTTTTGAGCACAAATGATAAATTTTCATTGATGATGAGTAGATCACATAAAAGTTACAATGAAATTTATCGTAACAAAAATAAAAGACAAAAAGATAGAAAAATTACAAGTGTCTTCGTGTAAGTCTTCACCTTTCGGGCCTTCGATTTGGCTCTTCACCTTTTTTTTCAACAGATGCATCTTCTTCAATTTCATCACGGGCACCTCCAAAGTTGAACATTCAAAATACCTCTTCTTCAGAGCATTTCTTTCCTTGATGATATCCTGATCGCTCCTCGTCAACCTAATCGTCTCAAAGATATTGAGCAATTTCGAGTAATGGCTTTTTCATTCACCAAGCCATTTTCAAGTCTTGGAGGAGGGTAGTATATGGACCGGGCTACTATCTCGCACCTTTCCTTCATCCGCAAGGTTTATCCAAATTTTGGAGATATTTAGATAGAAGGTTAGAGATATTCAATAAATGCTTCATTTGATCCGAAGCCCCTTCCATTCCATTCCTCGAAAGACAAAGATAGTAGAACCGTATGTTCTCTTTGACCTCTTCCCAAACTATCATTGAATTGATGGGCATCCATTTGTCAATGTGTGGCCATTTTGTGCTTTTGAAGTCCTCTCCGCTTGCTCGCAAACTTTTTGTATCCACTCATTCGCTTCGCTTCTTCATCTATTTTCTTTCCTCGATCACAGCACGCCTCGAGACCGGCAAAGAACTTTCTTTTGCTTGTTCTATCCGGAGTGTCTTCGTGAGCATTCCTTATGTTGAAGACTTTTTCTCGAGGTCGACCTCGCAGACTCTTCTAATTCTCCAACCATCAACTTTTTTGATCGGCTTAGAAGCCTTAGCACGCTTTGCTTTCAGTTCAACAATGCCCAAGGCTTTCTCTTCATAGGCAATTTTAGCAGAGAAATGCTTGTTCCAACCTTTTAGCTCTATCACTCGCTTTCTCTTTGCAACATCAAGCATGGTTTCCTCGTAAACCCGAGTGTAGATCGCCTTTTCTCCACCTTTTATCAACTTCATCTTGTCAAGAGCTTCGACTTCCTTCAAGGCTTTTAGATAGGCTATTCATTTCAAATTTTTTTTGTGCCTTTTTCTCCAAAGACGGCTAATAACTTCCCGAGGTCTTCATCCGCCTTTCCCCCTTCGCACCGTAATTTGGAAGAAGTCCGAGAGTGTTGGTCCATATGGTATTGCTTTTTGCTTACACAAATAAGACCTCTCCTCGCTAACCGATCCTTGTTCATCTTCCAAATTCCCCCGAGGTGGTTTTAGCCATAGAGAATTCTTTCAAAGATGGGCAACCGCCGAGAGAGAGCATCTTTAAACATCTCATCTTGGTCATGAGCATTGAGCTCATTTCCTCAACAAAGAGACTTGATCAAGACTTCATTCTTCTCTCGCAATTTCACCTCTAGAAACTCAAGATTCTCCTCGGTGCTTTTGTTTAAGTTCAAAGACTCACCAAATTTGACTCCTCCAGCCTTCTCATTCAAATTTTGTCTTCCATGGAGGTCATCTTTGAGGTCGAGTGTTCTTGAGTTGCACCAGCTCAAGATGAACTCAGATTCTCCATCTTCCGAAGTTTGGCCGCCAATGTCTCTTCCATCCGAGCCGATTTTGTTCATCATTGGCTCAACCTTCTCAAGCTTCTCCAGAATGGGAGTGAGGTCGATCTCAGAACATTCTTCACCTTCAGGCCGCCGATTGATCATCCCGAGGTTCGTATTAATAACCCGAGGGTCGGTTCGCACTGAAAGCATCAGCTTCATCCCGAGCTCCAAATTAATCGAGCCTCACCAGACATCGACAATTCAGAAGTTAAAGATAGAAACTTTCAAGAATTTTGGCATAATTGTTAATAAGTGCCAAAAGGTACCAAGAGTGCTAAATTTCACCGAGGTTGAATGATTTCAGTTGATGATCAAGACAAGAAGTTTCTTCCCATCTCGAGATCGATCCTCAAAGATCTCCCCGCTGGTCCCCATCTTGAGATTTGTCTCTCACCGCTAGGGGCACCAACTTCAAAAGAGTCTCTCAAACTATCTTCTTCTCGAACCACTTCATCAAAAATCGGAAATTTTCATCCTCGAGTTTTGTCTTCCGGAACCTCGAGAACTCAAATACCAGAAGGTTGTCTCCCCATTCCACCCGCTTCCCTCCTCAATGCAAAGAATGTTAAGATCTCCGAAGAGTCTCGATTGAGGATGAAACTGCGCCCTAATCAAGAAGATATCTTACGCAGATCGAGGTATGAAATGAGCTCAGATAGCGGTCAAGGATGAACCGCTCCTTTCTCCTCCACTTTCGGTTTCTTTTTAGCTTCGCTTCTTCTTCCATCTCTTCGCCATCTCGTTCAAATAAGCATCACCAAGGATCAAGAAGTAGATCACTCAGAGCTTATCCAAAATAAGTTGCCCTAGTTCTCAAGAAGATCTCAATGTTGTCGGTACCAGTCCTCGGCCAGATCGAGTAGGTTCTCGGGGCTTCGAGCCGCACGCCCTAAGATTGACTCTCGAAGTTGGCTTTTCCGTGCGCCAAGACATCTTTGGTAGGAATCTCTCGAGGTCTGAGTTCCTTTAAAAATTTCCCGAGAAATTTTATCTGAATCGAGCGATGTCTCAAGCACCTCGTGAGAAGACTCCTTCCTCACCCGTCCTCATGCCTTAGAGATAACCCGAGCCAAGACTTGTAATGGTGATTTCGAGCGGTTTGGCCCTCAGTTGAATCTCTTCGTAATCATCGCCATCATCATCGGTGAGAACCACCATCCTTTTAAGGCGCTTTGGAGCGAGGGTTTTTCGCTTCTTCAACTTCTCACCCCGCTTCCATCTTGGCCTCCAACAAAAACCCCCCTGGTTTGTTGGGTTTTTTTCAAAGCAAAAGACTTGGTGATTCTCGCTTTTTCTTTCTTTTTTCTCGATGGCACTCGCTTTCACAAAGAATGGGCTTGAAGAGCACCTTGATTTAGGGAATGGGGTTGAATTGGCGAAGATGTCCTCCTCCTCTCTCGCACATCTCCAAAATAAATGCTATTTTGGTGGCATACGCGGATCTTGCCTTTGATCGAGATAGCCCCGCCCTTTCTCCTTTTTACGACTTTGGCTTGTTCACTCACCATCCGAATCAAGAATCGAGCCATTTGAAGTTTGGTGGTGGGTGAAGCCTCGATCGCCGCCATTAATCCGAGCCGGGGGTACTAATCAGCTTCAAAACTCCCGAATGACTCATGATGCATTTGCTCACAATATCCAACAAAACTCTATATTGTGGCTTCAAATGCCTCTTATGCAAAGTGTAGCCTCAAATTTTACAGATTCTCTCAAGAATCCTATCTAAAAACTCCCCGCTTCTACCCAACATATACACAAAGCAGATCCTCTCCTCTATCACAAAGCTCAAAAACATCGCTTAAATTTTTCGAATTATATACAATTCCCTTTCAAAATCGATGTATTTAGATTTAATGTTCTAAATGTGATACAAGAATCTTGAATGCATACCATCCTCTTCATCTATCTTCATATTACAGATGAACTCGACACTTTTTTTTCACAGATTCTTGGTCCGGCTCGGCCATGACGAGATTGTGAGCTTTGCCAAACGGATCATATGGAGAGCCTCCTTTTCCGGGTTTTGAGTTGGTTGTGCTATCGAAATTAGACAACTAACTCGCACCAAGGTTTATTGGTTTCGCTAATTTGTCGAAAAATGGTAGGAGCCATTTGAGATTAAAGATTTGAAGATTTAGGTTTTGGGTTTTCTCGGGCAAAGGGATTTTTTTGCAGAGGATTTTGGGAACGGCGGTTTGATAAAATTTGGCTTGAATGGCTTCTTGGGGAATATATAGTTTCGAGATCGTGGGAATTCACGCTGGTTAGGTGAAAAGAATCGTTGAGATTAATCTCCGATTAATCCGTATGCGAAAGGTGATTTCCTAAAAGTAAGCCGCCAAAATATCCTCATTGGTCATTAATGTAACAGAGCATTAAACGACCAAGGACCTTCTTCGAATTTCAAAAGATCCCACCCAAAAATATTCCTTAGGTGTTTTGTATTTATTGCAAATGATTATCGAAGCTTCATTTAAGCAATAAAATGAAGTCGCATGAGTCATTACTTCTTCATACTAATTTCTCTATCGCCTTTATCGAGTAATCGACCTTGATAAAATGTCAAGATAATACCGAAAATCGAATGGGTTCAAGATAACAACGAGTAATCGACCTTCAAGAAATCCGAAGTTTCGAGACTCACCAAGATTTCCATTTTATCCCGAAGCCAAGAGAATCCCGAGAAAAACTTCACGCATCCGAAAACCTTCAATTTTTCAGATTTTACTTTATACACCGATCTAACATCCCTAATTCAATCGAAAGTTCCTCAAATCTTGATTCAATGCAAAGGTTTAGTCAAGATATCAACTTTCGCTTATCAAGATGAATTTTCCATCCTTATGTCCTTTTTCTCGACATGATCTCTCGATGAAGTGATGTCCGATATCCACATGCTTGCATCCGTGTGCAATACCGATTTTGTGAAATAGCAATGGCACTATTATTGTCACAAAATATTGGTACTTCATCACTACAACTTTATAATCCCTTAATTGTTGTCCGAGCCAAAGAATTGAAAAGACAAAGAGCCTTCCCCGCAGCCTATGTATTCAAATTTTCAAAGAAGATTGGTCACATCGAGGTCCGCTTTCTTCAAAACCAAGATATCACCATACTTCCTAGAAATTGACAAGTTCCCAGAGGGACTTCCGCAATCCTCGCAACCTCCATAATCAAAGATCCGAAGAACCGCGCTAATTCAAGGTTATCATCACCGATACCATAATCCTCTATTCATCGCGCCCTTAAGATACTTCAAGATTCTTTTTCGCAAAATTCCATGTGACTAAATTTTAGATTAGCTTGGTATTCGCACATATCCCAACAAAGAAATGTTATATCCTACCTACTTGTCGTGAGATAGAGCAATGATCCAATGATTCCTCTATAATCAAGATGACTCACTCGATTTGCCTTCGTAATCAAGATCCATCTTGTAGTTAGTATTCATAGGAATCCTAATCGCATTGCAATTTCAGACACCATATTTGGCAATCGATCTCTCGTGTACTTTTGCCTCGTTGATGAATATTCCTTCCTTTGATTGTTTCACTTGAAGACCTAGAAAGAAATTCATCTCCCCCATCATCGACATCTCAAACTTGCCTTTCATCGCTGTTGAAAACTTTTCACACAACCGATGGTTTGAGATCCAAAAATGATATCATCAACATATATCCAACCAAGAAGATATCTTCCCCATCTTCTATCCCCGAATAGAGTTCTATCAACAGCCTTCGACAAAACCATGGTCAAGAAGAAACCGAGAAAGAGTATCATACCATGCTCTCGGTGCTTGCTTAAGACCATACAAAGCTTTTTCCGAGCCTCAGAACTTGGTCATTCTGCTTGAAACCGTGGAGGTTGTTCCACATAAACCTCTTTCTTTAAGCACACCGCTCGAAATGCACTTTTCACATCCATTTGATAGATCGTGAACTTCATGTGGGCAAAGATATGCAAGAAACAACTGATGGCTTCTAGTCTTGCAACAAAAAAGGTTTCATCATAATCCAAGCCTTCTTCTTGGGAATAACCTTGTGCAACTAAATTTGCCTTTGTTTCTTACAATGTTGTTGTTTTCATCTCTTTTATTCTTAAAACCCACTTGTTCCAATGACATTGTGCATTTCAGTCTATCTACTAGCCCCCATACTTCATTCCTCGAGAATTGATTCAAATTTCATCTTCATAATAGCAAGAATCCAATGAGAATCTTGTAGAGCTTCACCAATCTCAAGAGAGTTCTTTCTCCGATAGAAAGCAAAAAATAGTGCACTCTCACCATGGAACCTTCTTGTTTTAACACCTTCGCCAGATCACCCACAACTGACTTGTAGGATGACTATCTAACCATTTCCTTCTTGATGTTCCCCTTCAACAAAGATCCTCAACATTTGAAATGTTAGGTTCAGCTTAATTCAAGAACTCAGGGAACAACAGAAGCGAGAAAGGAATCATCTTCCTCGTGGAAATTCCATTCGCAACATCGTCGAGACATTTGTTCCCTTTGGTTGATAGATTCAGAATTTGCCTCACCAGACCACATCTTCATCGCATCACATACCGAAGTCCGAATCGGTGTTTGTTCGTATTGGTCACCTTTTGTGTGTTGGCTTTCCCCGAGTCTCACCATCCCGAGTTCCATCCTCGAACTTTTTATCGAAGTCCGAGTCACCCAATCATAGATAGTGACCGACTTCTTCTTTTCGTGTTCAAAGGATGATTTGTCATTCTTTTTCAAAGCTTAATCTGGTGATCCTCTTGTCGTTTCATCTCAAGATCATGTTCCTGCTTTTCCAACACAAGTAGATTCATCAAAACAACATAGTTTCCTCCACAATAAGAGTCCTACAGCTTGTAAACTCGAAAGTTTTATCGACTTCGTAATATCCTAAGAATATTCCTTCATCGCCTTTTACTATCAAATGTTTTCAATCGATCTTTACCATTATTGTGTATGAAACACTTGCAACCAAACACACGAAAAGAAAGAAACAAGAGGCTTCCTTTCATTCCAAAGCTCATAAGGTTTTTGCCTTGACTTTGGTCAAGATGGATCTATTCTCCTAAGATGTTTTCAAATTTCAAAACCTTTTAGAATATCACCACTATCATTGTCCTTGCAGCTTTTTTTTTCGTAGTCTTGTTCCTTCTTTCAAAGAACACCATTTTGTTGAGGGTCCTTGCAAATGTTTCATGAGAAATTCCATTTGTTTACAATAATCGATATGATATGATTTATAAATTCAGCCTTTGTCGATCCGATTTTGACCACACTTAGATTTTTTCAATATCGAGCCTTTTCAAGAATTTCGCAACTTTATTCCAGTCTCCTTTTTATCGAAAAGAATATGACCCAAGTATATCTTGAGTAGTCATCAACTACTACCAATGTGTATTTCCGCCATTAGTGCTCATCGTGTTATAGACCAAAAGATCCATATGCAAGAATCAAGTATTCTTTCAAAAACATCTACTTTGCTTTTTAAATGATGCTCTAACTTGTTTTCCTTTTCTAACGCATCACAAATATGTTCCTTTATCAACACTTCATTAAAAACCCTCTTTCAAGAGCTAATCTTGCAAGCTTTATTCAGTGGTTTTGAAATTCAATTCATTCTTTTTATGCCATAACCAACTCGGTATCTCGAACTTTTAAAGAACCAAACATGTATCTTTAGGAGTTGAACTCCAATCGCCAGAAGATACACATTTCCTTTTCTAGTACCAACAAGAATATTTTCTATGTTGTATCATCTTTCACATAACATAAGTTCTTAGAGAACTCAACATTAAAACCCTTATCACATAATCGCTTATTGAAAGCAAATTATGCTTCAATCCAGATACATATGAAACACCATGGATATGAATCGAGTCGATTTCCAAAGTTCCATATCCTTCACCGTCCCTCGAGTTATCTCCAAAAGTGATTTGAGGGCCTCTTTTGTTCAACATAGTCAATGAGTATCTTCTTGAATCTCCGTCATATGTCTTGAACATCCACCGCCAAGATACCATACATCGTGGCCTTTTTTCATCTCTCGCCATCATCGCTATGTGATCTTTAATCACCAAAGGCCTTTGTTTTCCTCCCCGAAAAAACAGATCAATTTTTTAGGTACCCAATTTGTATAGGGTCCTACAAGGTTAGTTGTACCTTTCGAATCCAAATCATCTCGACAACTCTAATCACTTTTTAGAGTGGCTAATTTGTCTTCCATAAACATCAACATACACATTCACTACTCTAGGTGCCTTTAGCAGCTTTTCTCGTATGAGTGCTAGCCTTAGCATGAACATGGGCTTTTGAATTTTTTCTTTGTTTCAGCCTTTGTTCATTTGCTTTGGCTTTTGTGCAACCGGGTCTAAATCTTTGATGACTTTGTGTTCGATAACCTTTACCCTTAGGCAAGGCAAGTGGGGTTCAGTTGTCTCAGACCGAAATTTGGTCTTTCAAGATATCGAGGACTTGGTCTCTTCAACAGAATGTCTGTCTCAGAGTGTTTTTCATCCGAGGATTCCTCCGATGGTTCAAGGTGGAGCCTTTCAGTTTGCATTCTTAGCCCGAGGCTTTGAAGTACTTGCCTCGAAATTTCCAATCGAAAGTGCTCGTGTTTTCTAGCCTTCACCGAGGTTCGGGCTTTCCTACCGATCATTCAGCTTTTATCAAACCATAGGTCCTTTTCCTTTGTCTACAACCTTGGGCATTTCTTCAGTTTGAAGTGTAGGTGCCAATGGGTTTTACAAAGATTGTCTTCGCTACTTGATGCAAAGATTCGATGACCTTGTGAGGTTCCCCGAATGTATCCCAATCCAGATTTTATAGTGGCAGATCTCCGTAACTCAATTTCATCTATTACTTTAGATGCAGATTCAATAGAGTTAACTTCTTCCTCAAGACTATCCTCACAGCTTGCAGAGTTTCACGCTTCTCGAGAGGTCATTGAACTTAGTTCGATCACCGAATCTCTTCAAATGATTTCTAGCTTTTCGGGCTAGGGTCACTATCAACTTCTCTTTCTCGAGAGTTGTACTTTCGTAACATCCAGCCATCAAGAGCTCCCATTAATTGAGAAGTTGATTTCAATTTTGCTGAGTCTTTCCATTTTAGATTTTCAAATTTCGCCTTTTATTCTCGCTTTCGAAGTTTCATTTAAAGATTTCTTGAAAACAAAGATAGTCCTTCATCGATTCTCAAAAAGAATCCATCAGTCAAATTGATTGTTTACGCTTGAACTTGACAACTCTTGTGCTAATGTGTAGGAGCAACAACAGAAAAGAAGAGTTTACCTCCTCAATGGCCATCGACAAATGTCATCACTTTCACTTTCCGAGAATATCTCATCCAAAGAGCTAGATCCCTCCTCGTAATGTTCTTCTTCCGCAACCATGGCCTTTTTGCTTGAGAACTTTTGCCTCTTTTAGCTTGCCTTTCTTCTTCTCTCCTTAGCACTCACTCGATCCGACAATCATACCGAAGTGACCTTTCTTTTGGCAATTGTAGCATCTGGCTGCATCATCATCCTCGATCACTTTCTTCTTTGACTTGGAGTCCTTCTTTTCGATGAAGATCCTTCACCTTTTCGTGTCCTTTCTTTCTCAAATTGATTTGTCCTCGTGTTTCTTCCGCACTGTGATTCCCCGTAATAGCTTTTTGTATTTTCCATATCGACTATTAAGTCTTTTCAAACCTCCTTGCCATCGCTAGCTTATCCTCAAGCTCATCCCGATTTTTAGCAAGGAGTTCTCGCACTCTCTAGTTTTATTTTTTATCTTTGGCCTTAAAAGCCACATTCTTACTAGATGATGAATCATCTTTGTCGTCAAACTTTTTTAGATTTCTTATCAATTACAAACTCATAGCCTTCAAATTTCGTAGAAGACTTGTTGATATGGCATTGAATTAATGTTTTTGGTGTTTTCAATCACCAATCGCATGTATATCCCATTTCTTAGAAAGACCTCTAAGAATTTTCAATGCAACTTTTCTCTCGTGGATATTTCTTTCCAAGTGCATTTAGATCATTCATAATACTAGTGAATCTCGACTTCCAATTTGTCAATTGATTCACCTTCTTCCATTTCAAAACTATCAAACTTTCCAATTGCAATCGAAAAGTTTGTTTTCCTTGATATGATCTCGCGCTTTCGCACATTACAACTAGTGTATCCCAAATTTCTTTTGGCAAGATTGCAGAGAGATCATTCCCATCACACCATCATCAATTGTATCAGATAGTGTGTCTTTAGCAATATAGTCTAGATTGACTAACTTTCTCCCTCAGAGTCACTGGGGTCATCGACTTAGGAAATTCTCGCCTCAGATCGCTTTCTCTCATTTTCTCGCTCCTCCGATTCACCACAAAGAAATTGAATGGTCCTTCAGAGACCACTTCCACATTCGCTCATGTTTAGAATATACAGTGAGCCTCGCATTCTTCGGTCTCCATAAATCATAGTTCTCCACCGAGAACACGGGAAGTTTAGAAGACATTTTTATCTCGAGTCTTTAAGAATTCAAAGAAATAAGATCAGTTCAGATAGACCACAAGTATTTTAGCAAATAAAACTTTTGGTCAACAAAGCAGTGGGTCAAGTTGAACCACCGCCCGATACCACTTGTTGGTCCCTGCAAAACGAAGTCTTACACGCGGTATATGGGGGAATACACGGTTCAAGGTGTTTTTAAAACTTTTCTTTTTATCGAGGTCACTTTTGGGTCGATAATCCTCAAGATTAGGTCCCGAGAAGCACAAATCACTCGAAGTCAAAGTCTCATCGAGACAAAGGATCCTCGAAGTCGCTTTAAAACCTCAAATAATCCCAACCGAGTCCTGAAGTTTTCAGAGATCCCGAGTTGCTTGGATCGATAACTAACTTATCAACCCTCGTAAGAGTAAGTTAAGTTTGGTAACTATCCGCTCTAGCTACTCGATGTGCTGAATGGTTTGGCCTTTAGTTTATACTGCTTTTAAGCTTTTGTCAAAAACTTCCTTTAATGGAATAAAGATTAAATTGTGATTCAATTATATGCAACTTCCAAAATGATTGATTCCAACCTAAATATCAAAGAAAATATGCTTTCAAACTTAAGTCAATGCAAATGCTTAAGATGATAAAGAAAGCAATAAACAACACAAAGAATTTATAAATGTTCAAAGACTCAAGCTCCCCACGCCCACTCTCTCTCGATCCTCGTAGAAATTCACTAATCACTTCCCTTGAGCTTTCTCTCGACTACCTCGCCAGAGTTTACTTACTCAACTCCAACCCCCGAAGCTTTCGGGACTACTCCACGAGTTTACTTACTCAACCCGACCTTGAGCTTTTTCGACCACCTCCGTAGTTTACTTACTCAAACACAAACAAGCTTTCAGACCTCTCAGAGCTTACTAACTTCACCTCTAGAGCTTTCGACTACTCCGCGTAGTTTACTAACTCTTAACAACTTTCTCACCAACAAACACACTCAAACTACCTTCTAAAGGGTTTGGGGTTTCTTGGTTGGTTTCAACTAGATGAGATATCCTTTACAATGAAGTACAATGCAAAGGCTAGATATCTCGACTAAGCTTTGATATATCTTATCAAGCTAGGCTTAGTTTAGTGAGCTCTCTTCAATATAAAGCACTTGGGAAATTCTAAGTTTTTCGAGTGCTTTAACTTTGCGATAATAAGTTTGAGCTCTTGAGTTGCTTACAAATTTCCCCGTGAACCTTACAATGTAGAGGGTCACAAGTATTTATAGGCATACACCAAGGTCACTCTTTGAAAAACTATCCGCTGGAGGAGATAGATTCGTGAGTTTCCTCTTATGGTGTGTGAGGAACTGCTATATTTAGGGTTTGAAACTCCCTAACACGCTTTTAGGCAATAACCTTTCATGTAGCCGGCCTTTTCACTTTTTGGAAACTTTTGTACTTCCGACATCTTTTTTCAAATGACCACATCACAAAGGTCGTCAAATGGTACAAAATATCATTTTCCTTTTTTGACTTTTTGTCTCCATTTAAAGGTATACCTTCAACTCTTTTTGGTTACAAACTCGAGTTGATATAACCTTAACAACACTTTGACTTAGTTCCTTTTTGTCCGTGATTTGAATGTCTCTGCAAATATCTATTCTTCTAAGGAATCGCGATTTTCTCAAGATTGCATCCTTCGGATAGATATTCTCGATTGCCTCGGAACATTCAGTTTATATCGAGCATTCAGACATTACTGAAGTCTTCGCAATTATCGCGGCCTTCGAAGATTCTTGATCTTCGATTCTTGATCTTTTGTCTTCGTAGTCTTCCGGTCTTGGTCTTCCGAGTCTTGAGTCTTCCGAGTCTTCGAGTCTTAAAGCGACCGTATATATCGAATATATTGGACGAGTATTCTTGAATCTTCATGTCGTCGAGTCTTCGATTCTCGCTTTCATTAATCGAAGTCTTCAAGATCTCGATTTCCTGGCTGAGTCTTCGATTCTCGGTTTTACGAGCCTTTTAAACTTTAGTTTCACATCAAACTTCGCTTTCTTCGTAAAACATATCGAAGTTCTTTCGTAATCTTCAGATCCTAACCCCGATCTATATCCGCCGACTATACATTTTGCGATATCATCCTAATACTATAAAACCAATCTCGACTAACTATCAAGATTATCCTTAACATGTCATACTCAGGGTTTTTTGATCTAATCAAATCATATATCTTTTATTAAATTCATCTCCCAACAAGTTTGCTTTGGGTCTCTATTTCATAATACCATATTGTAATGGAATGTAGTTTTTTCAAATTTCACATTTTTTTTGCGTTAAAGCTTAAATTTGAGAATTGTAATATGTTAAATGCAATTAAAAAATTGTATAACGATTTAGTAATGTGATACCGATAATTGTATGTTGTATCCGTGTTGTCGTAAAATCTCTTGAGTGTAATGTGTTATTTTGTAATAACGATATATGAAATTTTTTTGGTTAGATAGACGAGCAAGGAGAGAAATTGTTTACGTGCTATTTTAGAATATTTTTTTACCATTGTAATAACATCCCGACTATTGTGTCTCCTATTTTTTTTTCTTCTAATTTGAGGCAATATGTTGCTAAGAAATCATGAGTCAATCAATAGTCAAATAGACTAAAAAATTTGCTAACAAGCCAAAAATAATTATTTTTTGTTATAAGAATTATATATTTTTATTTTTAAAAATTAAATAATCATGATTAATATGTTATATTAATTAGTCTTATATAATACAATAGTATAATTTTGAGTATAAAATTAAATTATGCAAAATAGTCTAGAAATATATTTATTATTAATGATATATGTAAAATATTGCCCTATTATCCTCTTTAATTCTATATTTGGGACATATGTTTTTTATATAAATTTTCACCAATAAATGTTTATTAGATTCTTGATTTGGTCGATTTTCAACCTTTTTTTTTTTGTTGTGCAACTATCATGAGTGTGTCAATAAGTCATCTCTTAACCTTTTATGAGGGCCTCGGTCGCCATTAATTATATTAAGTCCCATTTTCTTCAAAGGCTAATGTGGGGAGGAATGTAGAGGTGAATTATGTGCAATTCTAGGGGTTTTGAATCCTCTCAATTTGGAAAATATTTGGGTCCCTTCTCTTTGGGTAGGAATAAGTCCGATATTTTTTGGTGCGTGAGGGATGAGTTTGGTCTAAATCGCAGACCGGAGAGGACGAACTTTCAAAATCGGAAAAAGTACTCATCAATCAAGCAAATGCTCAAGTAATTCACCACATCAGATGAGAGTACCTTTATGCTCCCTAGTACCTTGCTTGACGAAGTTACAATCATGCTAAATGTTTTTGGTGGAGCCATGGTACGGATATTTACGAAGGACCAAAATGGGAGTCATGGGAATCTTTGTGCAAACATAAGAACGAGGAGGTATGGGGGTTCAGAATGTTATATTTTTAACATGGCTATGTTGTGGGGAAAGATGGGATGCTTTAATTAAGAACCCTACTTTTTGGTTGGTTTGATTCAAATCAAAATATTTTCACTCTTCTCGATTTTCTACAAGCACAGTTGGGAAATAATCCAAGCTATACTTGGCGCAGGCATCCATTCCACCATTGATTTGATGAAACCAAGGTGTTAGATGGAGAATTGGAGATGGGAAGCGTGCTTTCTAAAGAAGATGCCTTGTTGGATGATGATAATTTTTTCTATTAATACACCTCCTGCCCGGCCTTTGAAGATATGCTAGTTTATGACTTTTTTATTCCCGGTACTCGGGAGTGGGATTACGAGGTTATACGTGGCTTTGATCGATGTTGTTGATGTTGGGGAATAAGTTGCACGTATCTATTCTAAGAATATTTAAATACAAATTTAATTCTTTAATTATTACTAAAGCATGAATTAATCCTATATTAATTCAAATAATAATCCAACAACATATCATGCATATAATTATTCACGAAAAACCTACTCATGCAAAATACTACGAAGTTTACGCGAACGCATTCTCTCGATGGCAACAATATGATTGATTAGACAACCAAAAGGATTTCCCAAGTATTCCCTTAGCCCTCGCTCGACTATCCTAAGTGGAAGGATTTTTGTGAAACCATTTAACAAAAGGAAAATAAAATACGTTGCACCACCTTTGTGGATTTACTAATTTTTCCAAAGACATGGAATTGTACTTGGGAATGAAAGAATCATCCCCTATTTATAGAGACTAGTAGGACGAAATTTTTTTGGCAAAATATGATGTGGAAAAATCTTTTCTTGATCTCCAAGAAATCTTGAATATATCTCATATATTCTTTTTCCCATAATCATAATATTCCACAAAAATCCCACCTACTCTATATATATGGATTTTCAAAAAATAGATGATCAAGATTCCAAGATTTGATCTTCTTGAATTTATGAGATATTCTTGTATTTCAAGAAATACATATCTTCCATAATATATTTTCAAGAAAATCAAGAAAATCTTTTCTTGCCTAATATATTTCAAAATTTTCAAAAATATCATTACGAATAACTGCTGGGAGATTTCTTGAATTTAATGAGATAATATTGTATTCCAAGAATACATATCTTCATTCCATAACAAAATTCAAAGAAAATCTTTCTCCCAACTTTATCCATAATTTTCAAATATTATTGGAAAAATAAAGAACATTATTTATTTTATTTTAATCATCTTTTCAGTTATTGGACTATATGTTGGGCTACTTAGGGGGCCTTTAGGAGAATTAAGATTGATTCCTTCTAATGGACCTTGAATATCTAATATTGAACCACAATATAATTCAAGCCCATAAATATTAATTAATCCCACTACATAATTAATATTGCACTATCCATCTTAACCCATATTACAAATCAATATGGCTCCCATCATTATTTCCCCGTGTTTAAAATTATCTAGCCCATTAATTAATTCAAGCCACTGAAATAGATTTCCATTAATTAATATATTTTATCCTTGGTCAAGGAACGGTTCAACATTATTATCCATAATTTTAAACTAATTCCACTTGCAAGATTTGGTATGATAAAACTTATGAACCTCCCAAGGGCAAATCAAACAAGCGTAATTGCACACGATTCTTCGTAGATAAATCTTAGCAATCACACGTGACTAATAATATTGCCCAAGATAAAAGTATTGAATCTCACTAATTCGCCACCCATGATAAGTCAAAGCAATAGTTACCAATCCCACGCGATCCTATTTAAGGGATGAAGATTAAGAAATAACGAACCACCGAGGTCTAATTCCTTGTTCAGTTCAAGAATTTATCCTCCAAGAGTCCTATTCAAACATCACCATGACTACAGTAATCTCTTGGTCAAGACAAGCCAATCGAGCCTTACACTTCAACCTTTCACGATGGGTTGTTCATTTCCATCTAGGTCGTGAATGGCGCTTTTTTAGTTACAAGAGATCATTAATTTAATCTTTCTCGTGATCCGTATCACTAAATTAACTACAATGTAACACGCATTTACTTATCGAATGTCGCTTATGCATTAAATATACGTAACATTTCGATAATATTTAAAGCATCGATAAACAATTTATTTCCAAATAAGTCTGAAAATTCGCCGATTATACAAAGTAAAAAGCATACTTTCCAAAGATAAATCCCAACAGCTTGATATTGTTCGCTGCAAACCACTCCGCCCCTTAATGGGGGCATCGCCGATCGTAGGATTTGGCACTTACGCCCGATGGTGTATATTCGGGTGACGTCCGATACCATTGGCGATTAATATTATTGATGATATGCCGAGCACAATGACACGCGTTGGAAGATATTATGGAAAACGCCAGCGCCGCCCTGCTCAAAAACTTTCTATTGGCGCTTGTGTAAGATGGTTAATAGTGAAGGAAAATGCGAGACGATGGTACCGGGTTGATCTTTCTTGTCCCGTAAAAGTGGGCTCGGGTTTCAAGAGTCGATTTTGGCACTTATTTGTGGATTGTGAGTTTGCGGCGCTTGTTGGTTAGAGGAAGGGTTATGGTATAAAGTGGATGAGTTGTTATTCTCAGGAGACTTTTTTTTTTTCTCAATTATTCTCATAATCTTGAGAGTATTCACCACTTGAGGAGAACGGTGATGTTGGTTGTTTGGGCCATTTGGAGATATAGAACAATGTGGTATGGGAAGAGAAATTGTCTTCACCGCGTGTGATCATTGAGGCCAGATGTTTTTTCAGTGAAGGGAAGGGTTAGATAGAAGACAGGGTAGTAGAATGATTCGAAGTGTGATAAATGGCACTTGGCATGCAGTTTCTTAAAGCTCAATGTGGGACGCTAGCTTTTGTCAGAGGTGACTTGGTGACGGAATCGCATGGCACTGCTATGACGGTTCGGCAGGGGTGTGATTTCGGACTAATTGAGATTGGGGTTCCTCCGTTAATGGAGGAGAGGCGTGGGGGCGTTCTTGAGGCATTGAATGGATAGTGGAACCAAGAGAGATTCGGGTGATCATAGAGACCCATTCTAAAGAGGGTCTATGATGCTTATTGTTCCGACGCCTAAACGAGACACTTTTTTGCGAATACATCAAAATGAAAGAGAATTTTGAGGATTTCCCGATATCACGCTCAACGGGTAATCGTAATGCCAATTCTGCGGGCACATAATCTTGTTAGTACGCTTTCGGTCTTTTGAGAGTCCTAATTGTGTTGGAATATAGAGGCACGTAAACACGTAATTACACGCGTAGCGAAAATTAAAGTTCACCAACAATCTAACAATTAATTGTATACAGATTACAATAGTCATAACGAAATCTTACAAAGAACTCGAGTGCAAATTTCTACTACTACGTGATCCACGTAATCCCCAATTACGCACTTCTGCACGGATTTGCGGTGTTGAATCCCCGAGACAGATTTACAGAAAATCCAAGCTCTAGATCTTATGGAGAAAATATGAAGTGTTACAATTTGTGAATCTCAATAAATGTATATATAGTGAGGCTTAAATTATTTCCCAAGCCCAATTAGGAAAAGAAAAAACCTAATCTTGAATTAAATTAATTCCTTTAATTTAATTCCCTAAATATAAATCTCTACGGATTTAAATGTCTTATATGAAAATTTCTACGTGTGAGGTCCCGATAAAAACCGATTTTGCGCGTGCGGAAGCAAATATTTCATTCAATGCATATAAAACAGGTGTGAGGGCAGAGTGATTCCAGATTTTTGTTTTTTTAAGACCGATCGATGTGTTTTTGCTTAATCGAACGATATGGCAAGTAAGAACATAAAGCAGTAAAGAACACACGATTTTATAGTGGTTCGGAGTTCAACTCCTACATCCACTCTTCCCTATCATCAGGGGCACCAACTTAACCAACTGGACTTAGTTTAATGTGTTAGTCCAACACCCAACAGATGTTTACCGAGTTCACACTCAAACGGGACTTATCACCCTCACGGGATCACCTATAGATGTTTCTTACCGAAGTTCACACTCAAAGCGGGACTTATCTCCTCACGGATCGCTTATAGATGTTTAATGAAGTTCACACTCACCTACAAACTTATCCTATCAAACCGATTTGGGTAAGGTTTGTTTGTTTTCAACTAGGTTGAGATTTTCCCTTTACATTTGTTTAGCCTCGATGCTAAGGGTGGGAAAATCTCTAAGCTTAGGATATCAGATTTGTGCTTAGATCTAGGTAGAACACTCTTGGGTAAATTTGATATTTAATGCTCGTGGTTCTTGAATGGAGTTGCTTGAATATTTGGGTTTTAATCTTCACTTTGGCAGATTCTCCATTATCTTCTTTTGAAGATAGTCTAATGTATTTATAGTGTGGATTTAAATATTACCGCTGGAAAGTAATATTCAAATCCATACTAATAACTTCCAAATTTCTTTGTCCTTTTCAGATTTTACTCATAGCCTTTTATGTCACATCAATACGTGTGTTATCTTCTTATCGTCACCGCTTTTGGTGTCTAATCTGATCCGATTTCAAATTTCGTCTTATTACTATTCAAATTCTTCCGATTCTCGGGTTTGCTTGGTATCTGCATGCAGATTTGGGTCCGCAGAACTGGTCTCAGAAATATGGTCTGCAGATTTTGTCTCTCGATCCGATCAAGATACGGATCGACAAAGACAACATCATGTCGCGATTGGGTCAACGATCCGGCCGCCAGTGATCGCGCCAAATGACCGTCACAGATTGTGTCACCGCACTCCGTCAGCAATATCGTCACCAGATCTCGTCACCGCATCCGGGCTCGCCAGACGTCACCAGACTCGTCAAAGAACATCAGTCACCAGATCTCGTCGTTTTCTATCCGCCGCAGACGTCACCGCATCTAGTCAAGAAAGATCAGTCACCAGCATCTTCGGTCGCAACATCAGTCGTACGCAGACTGGGTCAAGAAGATCAGTCACCGCGACTTCAAGAAGATCGTGCTACCGCACTGGTCAAGAATATCGTCACCAGACTCGTCAAGAAGACGTCACCGTGACTCGGGTCGATATATCAGTCACCAGATTCGCAAACCGACAAGATTTCTTCTTCAAAAATCAACATGTTTCTTCTTGTTCAAATTTCATCGGGTTTTTTTCGACTCATCCTACTAAATCCGATCTCGACGTATTTCGTCTCTTTTCCTCGCCTCGATCTCGATCATCTTCGGTGATTTCGTGAGTTCCCTCAATTTGTTCTTCTCGTTCCCTCAACTTGTTATCTAGATTAGCTTCAAAAATACAAGTTGATAATGTTTTGGCATAATTTATCAAAACTAAAAATATCCCAACACTACGATTTATTTTCATATACATTAAATCCTACAATTATATTCCAAATATAATTATTGGGGAATTCTTATTTAATTAAATCCAATTTAATTAAATATTAATAATAATAAATTCCAAATTAATCTATTATTAATTACTTCTCCATAAATTAAATATTAAATCAAATTTAACATTTAATCAACCAACTATGATCCGTAAAAGGAACTACTTGTCACAGTGATTCATAGCCTCATATAATGAAAATGATTAGTCAAACTAATCCGCCTTAATCGAACCCTACCAATAAATCCTACATTCTCAATATATGAGGTACGCTATAGAAACATGCAATCGGGCATCATGTTTCCTCCTTTCATTCATGAATACCGATTAGTCTCAACATGATGAAGTGTCTATTCAAATAACTTAATCACTTTATCTCAAATCACCGATTGATCATTAGTATCACACTTAGTCACAAAGTCTAAGTCGACGCAAGATTGCCAAACGACTTAGATCCAATTATGAGGAGAAGACGAGTATTCTCTAAATCCACTTTGCGAATGAATCTTTTCTTGCTCAACTACCACGCATTACGCATTTCGCGGATGAACCCAATCCAAGCCAGATTCTACATGGAAGCGGCGCAAGCATCGTCATGGTCAAAGTTCATCACTCCACACATGTCGTATGACATTGACCTCAAGTCAGCTGAGTATCGACGCCTCCCCACTAACCAAGACACCCTCGAGCACATATAGGAACTACATCAAACGGTTTCTGATGGGTATACCAATACCCTCTAAGGTATTTAGCATCCATCACAGATACCTAAGATTCTTGTAGTAAGTGAGATCTTACTACACTCTCTAAGAGTACGATGCAGATCACACACCGCCTCCATCAGATCATCAATATCCATTTCGATGATCCTCGATTGAGGCTATTTAAGAATCATGCTTAAGTCATCCTCGAGTTCTCACTTCACTAATGACAACAAAGGACTCATGGAACATATAAGAATAAATGCAAAACAATCAAACATAATATTCTAATGAATGTAACGGCATACATTTAATATTAAACAAATAATAATATTAAACCAATATCAATATTATCCTCGAGTATTATGTCCTTACAAATGATTGTCTCTAGGACACTAACACTAACAAATTGTTGGGTCGAAAGGTCCGATCTCGTAAGGATTGCCTTCTTAACATTTGTCATTCTTTTGTTTGTGATTTTGCTTTTGTTTCAAAACAAAAATATACATAAAGAGAATTCAAATTTCATACGGGTGTTAATCGACTCATAATTTATCATTAAACTTTTGCACTCATGATTTTTCTAACAAAACCGAAGCAAGTTTTGGTCTCATTTAAGTTCTTTTTTTTATTATTTTCAATTTAGTCGCTTTCTAAATTTTTTCTTTTTTATCATTTTGGTCCAAAAAAGGATCAAAATTGAGTGAAAAATGTATAAAGATCATCAAATGGTATTCTCGTGATCTTGGAGAATTTTCTTAAAAAATATTTTCTAATGTGGTTAGAAAATAAAAATAGGAAAAAAGGTTGAAAATGGATAAGAAGACAACAAATATAGATGGCGTGACTAATTAAAAATTGGGGAAAATTCCTTACAAAATTTTGTCAATAATGTGATCACAAGAATCCAAAATTTTGGTCGATGTTCAACGCTATCAAATTAAAATGGACATTGCCAAAATTTATAGCTTGTTCAACAATTGTTTGATAAATTATTTAATTAAACTAACCTACACCAAACTCTATTATTTTTGTTAAATTTTTTTTTTGTGAGTTTTGTTGATTTGGTTATTATTTTTCTTGTGACGGAGGTAAAACCTTAAGATGTCACATATTTATTAATTTTGTTTGTTGGGTATCAATCTTTTTTATTAATTTGTATTATAATAAAAAAAAACTAAATATAATGTATAAGTACTTAAAAAATATAATTATAACTTATATAAAACACTTTTAAATATGTATTGAAATAATACTTTAATAATGTGAATATTTAAAAAATGTTGAACCAACATGATATACAATTGAATATATATTATATTTAAGAATATATTTAGTTTATAAATTGTAATGTTAAGTTTAAATATATTTACTGCAATAATATTAAAAATAAGATAAAAGTGTTTTTTCTTCAACTTTCATTAATTTTGATTTAAGTCCGCTAATTTTTTTTTCAACTTTATAAATATCCCTTAAGTTTACCAAATTCAATTTTTATCCTTGAACTAGATAAAATAGGTTTATCTAATTCAATTTATTCATCCTAAATTTAACCTAAAATAAAAGGACAAAAAAAGTTGAATTTGGTCCTTAATTTCGCTCATGTTGAATAATTATTTTCCCTTTTTTTTTTATTTATTTTTTTGTTTGTTTTGTTGATTAAATAAAATACATCAACGATCGCTTTTTAATATAAAAATAAGATTAAAAGTTCGTGATTATAATAATCATAAATTTTCTTTTTTTTTTATACCTAAGAAAGCGCTTTATGTAAAAAGTTACTAAGTGTAGTTCTTTATGATAAATTTTTATTTGAGACTTAACATAAGATTCACAATCTAATTTTTAGGTGCTAAAGATTAAGGTGGTGTTTATTCTCATTCAAAGGTGTAGGTTATCTTTTTGAGAAGTTGGTGTGACCAACTTTTTCAAAAAAAAGTACTTCTACACCTAGGAGGGGTCGCAAACATACCTCTAATTACTTTGTTTCGCCATGGAAGTTTTTCATATATTTCACATTATTAAGCATTCACGTAAAAAACTCTAAGAAATTTAAAATTGAATGTCTTTCGATCAATCAGTATGGAGAAATAAACAACACAAGAAAATTCAGATTTTTTTTTTTCTAAATTTGCCGCTAAAATAAATGTGTGACTTTTTACATTCTTGCAAATTCATGATGCATGATTTTAACTCTTATTTTTTAACAACCAAATATTTTAGAAAAATCAATGTTTTGTTTATAAGTATTTTTAATGCCAATTTCATGAATTGAGTTTCTTATGGTATGGCGAAAAATTGTTCCAAATTTAAAAATGGATACATTTAATTTCATCTTTTGTATGTTTCTTTATGATTTTTAAAATTATTTACATCGTAAATTTCTCTGCTTTCCAATTTCAAGACATAAATTGATTTTTTTTTTTTTTTTCGATTTTGTGGTTTATTCGACTCATGATACATGAGATTTTGGCCCTTTAGACGCACTTAAGAAAATATGCAAGGACACTTGGTTGGTTGAGCCCCTTGAAAACGAGATGCAAGTGCATGATTTGATCTCTAAAATGAATGTTTGTTGGTGTTATGAGTCCGCTGGTAGAAGTCAACTTTTACTAATTTGTTTTTTTCTTTTCTTTTTTGGAAAGTATGATGAAGTATCATTTCGATCATTCAAAGTTGACGTTTTTTTTGTACAATTACGTTTATCAACAGATGTATTTTTTTTATATAGTTACTCACTTTCATACCTTGGTTATTATTAGGTTTTGTAGTAAACTGTTCCAATTATCACAATAACTATTAAACTTGGGGAGTATGTCTTATGAAAAAATTTCAATGTTCATAAATCAATGTTTCTGTGAAAAATAAGTCAAAGTGAAATAGTAATATACTAAATGGTTTTAATTTACAAGACTTTTATCTCGCAAACCCTCCCGGTTATTATGTCCTCTTTTAAAGAATAGGTCTACTTAGTATTTTCTAAAATCTCTAATTAAAATGAGAATTTGTCGATATACATAAATTTTAATGTTCATAATTAATTGTGTCTTTCTAAATTTGGTATTTTTAGATAGTATTAAGATCCATTTCATCTATGTCCCTACAAAGGAAATAATTACACAAGAGAATCAAAATCTCGAACATCTTCAAATTCAAGATGTATGATTTAAATTATATATTTTTATTGAATTTTATAAAAATAATTTAAATTTTTATTCCTAATAATTATATCTTTCAATGGTGCCCATGTTGGTTGTGGCTTCAGCTTTTTCTTAAATAGAATGCTAAATGCAATCTCATATTTTAGAAAAATTTAGAATCAAAATTTTCACAAAAAGCCAAAGAATGCGTCTCGTGAACAATTCCAAAAAGAGCAAAATGGTTGGGAAATTTATAGTTTTGATGAAAGTTCCAAAACACATGAACAAAACCAAATAATTCATAATGGGATCGATGTTTACATTATCATCGCGATAGGAGACGGTTAATAAATGATTGTATAGAAAAACTGATGTAATAGGTCACATATTGAGTGAACTCAATATGTATAAAGTCGAATCGAAGAAATCGGAAAAGTGATATCAATGTGAGCGAGAATCGTTAAACCCGAACGAAGATCGGATCGAATCGATCTAGTCAGATAACTTTCGGCGGAAGTCGTGGCTCAAACTCTCGAAATCTTAGAAGATCGATGATTCTGGAAGATAAGACGGAAGACTTACATCGGTAGAGTCATTCGGTTGAGTTAAGTCATCTGCGCGGAAGACTATCAGTAGATCGACTACCGTGATCGACGATCACCATAAGATGAAAATCATGTTTCATCTTATCATACGTCTACTCTAAACAAACAAGAAGAATACCAACCTTAGTTGAGGAATAACATCGCAGAAAGGCTTCCATCCAATAAAGGAAACACGTACGGCAGAGAGTTGACATCAAGGATTCATGGTTGCTATCTCAAACGGCTATAAATACACATTCACGCTTTTCAAATGCACAGCTGCCTCAAGACGCTACATCAAGCCCGCAAGTTCATTTAAAATAAATTTCGAGATTCAAATCGCTTCCAACGGCTTCTGATCTCAAGGTCTATAAATATGGGATCACACTTCAGAAAGATACCTGAAAATGTTTCGACAAACAACATAATCAAGAAGCTCAAACTATAGTCGATTTTCACGAAGAACACAACAAATGCTTATTTTATATTGTGTTCATCCCATAAGTTCTTAAAGAAATCTTTCATCCTAAATTTTTAGGCCATTTGGACGCAGTTTAAAGATTTCATAGTTGAACCTCAACAATCTTACCCAAACCCCAAGTTAGATGTTTGTTTAGCAGATTTCACCAGGGTTTCTAAAAGATCGATTTCGATCTGGCCGAGTTAGAACTCTTAAAACATCCGGTGGTGTAATCGGTTGACTAACACACTAAACTAAGTCCACCGGTGTTTGGTGCCCTCAGAGAAGGGAGAGTGGACGAGGATCTGGTTTGTCGAACCACTTTAAATCTTGTGTGTCTTGCTTTGATTACTTTGCTCTATCGCATAATCTTAAGCATACATTCTATAGTTAAGATCGACAAAGACCAAGCTTCGATGGGACTGACATTCGTCATCTAATTAAAAAAGATAAAACTTGAATCCGGGATTGCATAAACCTGTTTTTTCACACTATGCTTAAGTTTCTTCAGACACATCGCTTAATTGATCATAATGCGAACCCGATACGCTTTCCTACGGCGTTGAAGAAGTTGGTTATCGAACAACCGGATTCACTTTCGACTGGGATCAAAGCTATTCTGCTCACACCGATGCGCACGAAAAAGTTTTTTCGTAAGTCTATTCACCCTCCTCTGAAACACGCCCACTTAACCTGCTAAAGACCTACATGTTGCATCAGAGGGTTGGTTCTTCCGACCAATGACTCAGGTCAGGTCAAATCAACCGATCTTGAAAAACCGCTTTAAAACTCATTCATTTTCCAAAATCAATCAAAGATGGATAACACGTCCGGATGATCACGATTCAAGTTCTCAATTGATGAGTACGCAGATTGACTATATATGTCTAACCATCTAGTTCGACAACAAGAATCGACGGAAGTTTCATCGAGAGAGGACCCATCATCATTTACTACGATAATCCCGGCCGAGAGATCCAGACTTTTCCCACGAAGTCTTGTACTAAAAAGCCCAAATTTCGGGATGGACACGTAAGAAAAAATCGTGATACTGACACTATCAAAGACATATCATCACGAAGACAATGGATAAGGTCACTAAAGAAAATTAAGATCTCAAATCACAAAAGCAATGGGATACTCGCCGAGATCTCGCGAGGGAAATGAATAAAAGACAGCCGCCTTCAAGTTCGAATCGAAGTTCGAGAAACCGAAGATGTCGCTTTCAACGAAAAACCATCAACGAACTCGGCGGAAGAATTACAAATGCCTATAAACAAAGCCTTCGCAACCTGCAGAGATGTCCGAGAAGATATCAACTATAAGATCCTGGGTCTCTCACCAAGAAGCCAGATACGAAAGTCACAGAATCAAAGATTGCTGTGACATTTCAAGAGAACGGTAACCCCAGAAATTTTGTCTTCGAGTCTTAAAGCTCATTTAGTTCGACCATTGAAAGAGGTCAGTGTTCGATGAAGATTTGGTCCCTCACAAACCTCGATTTCAAAATCGCTTGCTTTCAAGGCAAACCAAGAAATAGAACAAAGGCCAATGAACCCATTGAAATATATTAAGTCAGCAGTACGATCACTTTACTTACCAAGTAGTTTTTGAGGTTTCGATATACAACTCGTAAGTATCGAAGATTTTATATGACTATCAACATAAATGAGGGACGAGATAGGAGATCATAACATCTCCGTGAAGAATCTGTGATTCGATGATCTAAGGATCACAGAGATGAAAGTGGAAAGAGATAATGACGAAGCGAAGCGAATAGATAACCAACGATAAAAGCAACCGTATCATCGAAAAGCCAAATCACCCGACAGTCGTTGCTGTACGAGCTTATCTACCCGAAGCGAAAGCGAATTCAGGATCAAGCGAGCTGCGTTTCAATCAGGAGAAGCCAGGTCACTATAGCACGTGTATCACCGCACTGACGCCGAGAGAGGAAGAAAAGAGGAACAAAAGAGAGCAACGCCAGAGACGTAAGAGCCATGGTCGCCGATACGCCAGAATCGACGATTCCTATCCGCCTCCGATAATTCTTGAGCCTCCGTAGAAGACTTCACTGACGCGCTACAGTTGTCGTCAATTTCTAAGGAAAGAAGAGACCATTCTCGCTGCATTTACGATGAACTCGCCGATGGCCAGGAGGACCAAATTCGAACTCCAAACCTCCAACCTCGCTTGTTTCGCTTTACACTGCTATCATTAGACACCGGGAGATTGATTCGCACTTCTACTCGTGAGTAATTTCAAGATCTCCCAACGCAGGCAAGAGAAACTTATGCTATTGCTGAAGTCGAGAATGATAAGTCGGCGACCGTAAATAATCAAATTTTGTCAAGAAAACGATTTCGAAAAACCTTCAACTTAGATCACCGAAACGCGCCCGTATGTAACCGAGGAATTTAAAATTTTCGGTTAAAGCTTCCCAAAGAAAAGCAGATCAAAGAATGATGGAATTAACAGACAAAGAAGTCGATGACTTCAAAATCTGCAAGCAAATTACGAGCTATCCGAACGCATTTAAAACCTAAATCCTGAGATAATTCATGAAGAAAATAGATGTTTTTTTCAAAATCATCTCAAACCGGTAAAGACATGAACGCCTATTTTCAGTAAAGATTGATAAATAGGACTCGCCATGGTAAACCCTCCACATCCTCAAAAGTTCTCGATCGATTCATCTCGTAGCGTGTAATCGTATCGATCTTCGAAAAAGAAACACCAAAAGCTAAACTTGTATCTAATAGGGGTAAAGAGACCGGGGCTGAAAGGCGTAGGCGTTGCCTAACCGCAGCGAACAGAAACGGACCCCAACTGCAAAGCATCACCGAGGAATCAATCTGGAAGAACCTCATTTTTCCGAAGAGACCTCAACTCCGATCAATGATCGTGAATCGTAAAGACAACCTACAAAAGTAAGTCTAACTGAGACCCACTAAGGTCACCATTTAATAAGACGCTTAAACCGCTAAAACCATCTATGAAAAAGGATATTTAATCTTTTGATGGTAGCAAATGCATTTCACCCCTATAATGTAAATTTAATGGTCACACCAACCATTAATCGATAAAAAGAAGATAAACCTAAAAGTTAAATCATGTTTCTAAGTCATCCATGTTCACACAAGTAATCATACAAATCGTAGAAAAGATATGAGGATAAGTATGATTATGCTGACAGACGGGAGACAAATCGTGCCTTCGACCGACCGATCACAATAAGTTCGCTTGTAATGGATCCCCAAATCCAAACTCTAACCCTCGTGACCCAATCCAAAGTGGGTACCTAGCCCGATCCGATTATGTGTTCAAGGTAATCCGCCAATGTGCCGAGGCGGCAAGCAACTATTCCGGGTAATATCGATAATGATGTCATGCATACGACCTAAGCAAACATCTCGCCTACAGAACAGAAAGGCCCGCCAGGTACTCTTCTAAGTGATGATAACTTGGTTATACCAAAGGGTTCTAACCTTAGAGAATGGCGATGTACAAGTAACCCAGTTCGTACGTCGTAAGGTCCAAACAACCTATTATCGTTTACAATTCTCGCCGACAACGGATTCAAAGGTTGAGTTCTCTCGATCTATCAATGCACTATCAAAAAATCTAGCCACCAAATGTGATTTTGCTAATCGTTCAAGAAAGGTGGACGATCTATATAGGCCGATTGAACAAAGCTTGTCCAAGAATGCTATCGATTGTTAAGAAAGTTCCAAAAAGTGGAAGAACAGTCTTCGCACGTTAACGAGCCATCCGGAACTTAAAACTCAAGATACCAGATGTCTCTGGGTGAAGGACCTCCGAACGGGCGTTCTCAAAGACCGGCGTTCTTTAGATGGGTCGAAGGGAAACAAAAGTCAAAGCTTCATTCAAAGTGAATTCTCCGATCAAAGATCCAAAGCAGAGTAATCGCGGTACCGCTCATATGGATCTCATGGACCACATAATTACCATTTCAACGACGAATACACTGCAATCGTGGATGACTATTCCAAGTTTACTCGGGTTATATTCTCACAACCAAGACAACGAGTCACAAGAAGATTACAAACGGTATGTCAACAGAGTAAAAATTTATCGCATAAAATTTACGAATTCTCAACTCTTTATTAACGATTTTGCCTCTAAGTTTGGTGCATACAAAGATGAAACATCACCGCGAGACGCCATACAACAGTAATGGAGTAACAATCCAGAGAAATGTAACTCTCAAAGCGTTCTCAAATAACAATGTTAACAACATGATACTAAACCGCTTTTCTCAAGTAAGAATCAACACCGTACGCCACGGTAATGTATGCCTCCCGACTAAGGCTCACTAAAAACATCTTATGAACTATGGAAGCGCGAAAACCTCGTGGTTACTTCCATGTTTTTAAAAAGGGTTTATACACAACAACGGGAAAAGCTCACCAGTTAGACTTTTGAGTCAAGTCCCACGAGGTATATTTCTTGTGGTATTCTCATCTAAGAAAGCTTTCGTGGTCTACAACAAAACGAACCCTAATTGTGGAAGAAAACACCATGTAGCCTTTGGACGAAGATCTTCCGATCAAGAGAAAAATCAAATTTAAGCATTCGACTGACTACCGTAACTCGATATTCGTAAAACGGATCGCCTAACTATCAAGAAAAAAGATCGTAAAATCAGATTAATTTACATTCCGCATCTAGCCGATTCACCAGATCAATCGGATCCTAAGGCACGCAACAATCGCCGGCGAAAAAGTCATTCAAATGAGATAAGAAGAATCGAACCATCCTGGCTCGGTGAAATCAAGTTCTCACGGTCGCAGACATCAACACACGATGATTCCAAATATCACCGAGAGACTTGTTCTTATCAAGTGACCATAACCTCGACCACTCCCAATCGCTAGTAATAAGATTTTATCGTAAACTGACGATGTTCTCAAAACCGACGCAAACGTAATGGTATGACCCGATAACCAAATATCCAACCGACCGATAACGGAGACCCGGCCCCGATAAAATTAAACTAGACATCGCATTGGTGAGTACATGTATTGTCGTTTATCTCGCCTACGGTACGAACCAACCACAATCGAGGGCATTACAAGACGCAAACGATTTTCAGCACGCAGGAGAGTCGAACAGCCGAGAAAATGGCATGGGAACTAGTGATGTATCAAAATCAAGACGAATTGCACGGTGGATCAAGAACAAGAGAGATGAGAAAATGTTATCACTAAATAAGGCAAGACTTGTCGCTACGGGTATTCACAATCAAGGAATCGACATGATGAGACCTTTCGCAGACGCCTTGAAGCCATTCGTTGCCGGGTTTACGCTTCCTAATAGGGTTCATCGTATCGATGGATTTAAAGAGTGCTTTAAATCCGGTACCAGAGGAAGTTTATATTTAACAACCTCCTGTGCTTGAAGGGCAACCAAGGTATCGCTTTAAGAAAAGCTCTTACGTGGTTCTCAAACAGTTCGCGAGCCTCGGTATGATACACTCTCTCGCCTTGATCGTAAAGCGGTTCACTAAAGGAACAAAGGACGTAACCTTATTCGTAATAAGAAGGGAGAAGATATTCACGGTTCGGGATTTACGATCTACATCATCTTTTATCTCCTAACAAGAGCCTTTTGTGAAAGATTCAAAATCGATGTAAGGGAAATTCGAGATGTCCATGATGGGTCGTGATGAATTACTTTCTGGTCTCCTGCTAAACAAAAGTACAAGGGATATTCATCCGCCAAGCAAAGTACACTAGGAATCTATCGCTAAGTTTGAAGCCCAAAGAAGCGAAGCCAAAATTCCTAAGACACGGATTCGCAGATCCGCATGAGGCCGTCGAAAACAAATCAAGGAACATAGGGCCTCATTGGCCCTATTATACCGACTCCATGTTGCACTTATATCACTGGTAAAGAGGGTGTATGTGCAAGATTTCAAGCAAACTAATGATCACCAATTGTGTTGTAGCCTAAGCTTATTTCATATCCGGCGAACAATAAAACTCTCGCTTATTCTACCAATCGCATGACAATCTAGAGCTTAGTGGCATTCGATTCGATTATGGAGTGTCAAAGATCCATAAAATCAACCTTTCGTGAATATGTCGGGCTTGGTGTAAGAAACCGATCTCGCGGTTTTCAAAGTTAAGGTATATCGGTAAATATCTACAATCAAGCGTAATATATGGCTGCGACTGTTCCTAATCGCTCGCTCAACAAGCACCGAGGGATTACAACATTGTGAAGCAAGAATACCTATATTCTCGTGACAA